>CM076581.1:196485722-196664121 GCA_034641835.2 Pinus albicaulis
GGGCTAAAATTCGCCCCTAAAATTTTCCTCGATATGGAGGCATTATCTGCTAGGAAAAATATTCGTACTGAGAACCAATCACAGTAGCTTTACTAGCTAATTTAAGTAGGCCGATATGAATGCTCACCAACCCAGATGGAATGTGTTTCTAAGTGAATTTGATTTCGATATTTAGCATGTGAAAAGAAAAGAGAATAGGGTGGCAGATGCCTTGTGAAGAAAACTGCACGACATTTATGAGCTTTACTTTTATTAGAGTGAATTTAACTTTCAAGACCAGATTATGGAAGCAGAAAGGGAGGACCCAGAATATCAGTCCTTGTGGTAGCAAATAAAAGATGATGAAAGAGGAGGGAAATAGTTCGAATATAAACTCAATGATAAGAAACTCTTAGTTTTTCGGAAGAGAATATATATTCCCAATCAAAATAATCTAAAAAGAACTATTTTGGATGAGTATCATAGGAGTTCCTATGTTGGACATCCCGAATACCAAAAAATGTTAACAACAATTAGAAAAGACTATTCTTTGCCAGGGATGCAAAGAGACATTGTAGAATATTTAACAAAGTGTCTTGAGTGTCAGCAGATTAAAGTGGAGCATCAACACCCTCCTAGATTCCTTCAACCCATTCCTGTGCCTGAATGGAAGTGGGAAGTAATTTCCCTTGACTTTATCGTTGGACTACCTAGGAAAAAAAGGTACAATGATTCGATTATGGTGGTAGTCGATAGACTCAGCAAAGTGACTCACTTCATCCCTGTTCAATCTACCTATAAGACAGTGCAAATTGCTGACATTTTCATGAAAGATATATTCAGATTGCATGGTATACCTCGAGCATTCATTTCATATCATGATGTAAAGTTTACATTAGCATTCTAGAATACGTTATTTAGTGGCCTGGGGACACAAATACAATTTAGAACTACCTATCACCCATAGATGGATGGGAAAATAGAAAGGGTAAATGAAAATTTAGAAGACACGTTGTGCATGTACGTAATGCAACAACCAATGAGGTGGGAGGAGTATCTGCATTTGGTTGAGTTTGCATACAATAATGGATATTAGGAATCCCTTAAGACGAGCCCTTTTGAAGAATTGTACGGAATACAATGTGGGACTCCTATTAATTGGAGTAGTCTAAAAAACAAGGTGATGTTCAGGCCAGATATGTTAGAAGAGATGGAGCGGGAGGTCAAGAAGATTAGGAAAAATCTAAAGGCAGCACAAGACTGGAAAAAGGTTTATGCGTACAGGAAAATAACTTTCTGTGAATTTGTGGTAGGAGACCATGTCTATGTAAGAATTAAACCCAAGAAAAGTACTCTAAGGTGGAATACTTGTGCTAAATAGGCTGCCCACTATTGTGGACCCTTCAATATTTTGGAAAGAATAGGACCGGTGGCCTACTGGTTGGCACTACCCAGCCATATATTAGTACAAAACATATTTCATGTATTAGTACTGAAGCATTATGGAAAGGATCCCAAGCATGTCATCCATTGGCAGGGGATACATGTAAGTTAACAACGTAATCCAAATTGAATGGATTTTTTTTTTTTTGATTTGAACTAATTGATAAACTCTTGTTGTGTTCAGATAGAACTGGATGATGAGTTCCTAGTAGAACCGTAGCATATTCTAGATTGGAGAGAAATAACTCTCCGAAAGCGAGTCATCCCCAAAGTTAAAGTGTAGTGGAAGCTTTTTGGCCTAGAGGAGGCTACTTGGGAAGAAGAAAAAGTCATTTATGAGGCTTACCCAAAGTTGTCCTCAGAGAACACATAACACCGAGGACGGTGTCTACTTCAGCGGGGGAAGACGTAACCCCTTCTTTTTAATTCACCAATTGTTATTTAAGTTGTTTAATACAATTCCAAATGAATAACGAATGGGGCATTCATTAATGATGCTTTAATATATAACTATTTATTTAGATATTTACTTTAATATGATTTTTTTGTTTATGAGTAAAATGGAGAAGGTAAGCATTTGGTAAATATTTCAAGAACCCATGGAAAAGAGGTTGAGATAGTTCTGGTAGTTACCTTTCCAAAAATTATTTAAAGGAAAATCCTAAGTAGGAAAGGGGTTCTATGTAGAAGGGGATATGGGTTAAGCAACAGATGTTTCATTGAGATGTCTTGAGTTGGTGTGAGAACCAGTGGAACTCATAAATCACCCACATAAGTAAAAGGCTGGATTTAATCCTGAGGTCTAACTTCTGGTCTCAAGAAGAATACCTCAGGCTGGTTCGGAGAAATGGGGGAGCTGAGGACGTAATAGCCTCACTCAAGGTTGGGAGGACCAACAGTTACTGGAAACCAGGTCTCAGAATAGGTATTTTCAAGTATTTATACATACTGTTGAATAGTGTAAATGGCTGAATATTCATGTTGATTAAATGCTGCATCTTAAAGTACAAATACAAAAATTCTAGAAATTCTGTTGTTCTTATTTACAGAAAAGAATGTGCTAGAAATACAGTTGTGTTTATCTAAAGAAAAGAAAATTCTAGAAATGCAGTTGTTTATATCTCCTGAAAAGAAAATGCTACAAATACAGTTTTTCTTATGTACAAAAAAAGAATGCTAGGATTACAAAGTATGTTAAAACAATAGAATCAGAATATAGGAAAAACAAAGGGAAAGTACGCTAGGTTGGTACAGTATCTACATATGTATATAAAGTAAATGAAACATTTCTTTCCCTACTATATATTCTTAAATTTTGGGTCACTTTACAATTATAAATTTGTATATATAAGAAGGGTAAGAACCGCATCTTTTAGCTATAGATGTGCATTATAAAAAACAACGGAAGGGAACAACTCGAATTATAAACCAAACTGTATGTTTCTGTAATTCTTATGATTAACCCCTGAAATTCCTAACTGTATATAGTAACCCAGTTCTCGTCAAGTATAGAACAGAATTATTCATTTTAATTGAAAAAGAAAACTTGTGATAAATACACTTTCTCTACCGACAGTGGTTTAGTAAAATAGGCCGATGGTTTAGAACCCCAATCCATGAGGAGGGTCAGTGTTCCTATCCCTTTTCTTCCTAACCACCAGAGCACCATGGAAGGAATGTCGTAAATTAGTAACAAGAAATAAAATAGGGCATATCAAGAACCAAAAACAGTAATGACATTAACCAATTACCAAAGAAGGACCACAGAAATTGTCGCAAGTATCAACAACTTAAGTTATACAACTTGCATTCAAAAACAATAGAAGACTAAGTCTATCATGATAAGATGCTGACCAACCAAATTACTTGATTTAAACCATTCGAACCCTTGTAAACAAAAATAAAGGGCTATGCCAGATTAAATAATTCAGAGCTTATTATTTACAGTCCAAAATTTAGTAAAACAATTCGGACAACCGTGCATTTAGGAAAAAGGGGCTAAGCCCACTTGAAATTACAGTTAACTAATACATAATTTAATACTAAGGATCACGATTGGCCTGCAACCACTTCTAAGAACTCAAACCCTGCCTGCAATAAGCAAAAGGGAAACCTTTGAGTATGTCTGTAAGGGAAAATATCGTGACAGTTGGGCAGAATGAGCTGAGGTAGAATGGAAGGAAAGCATACCGGCATCCGTGATGAGGAAAGGACTCAAACGAGGGCCAAAGTCATACCGTTTCCGTGTTTCTCGAACTTGCAAGCACGATTGGTATGGGGTTACACTCTACAAGCAAAGTAAAACCAATCAAAACCCTAATATTATAAATCGTGCAGAACCAAAAGAGTAGAATAATTAAAAAAGCAAGGGTAATGGTGAGATAATGACCGCAGATCTGAAGAGGTCGATGAATGGCTGAAGCTAATAGTGGAAGGCTTACCGCCACTCTTTTTAGCATTCCAACCAAAATAGTTGAGTAGACTCGAAACAGAGGGCAGGAGACTGTGAGTGTCCCTGCTTCGGCGACCTGAGCCGTAAGGTGACACCTTGTAGCAGAAAAAAACAAAAGTTTAAAATAGAGAACTGGAATTGGAAGAGTAAAAAAGGGAAGATAACTTAAGAAACCCACTTAAATGTAACCAAGAACTTACCTCCTTTGACGACGAGTGGGTTCGGAGACCATCCATCGGCGCGCTATGAGCTTGAAGGAGGAATCCATGAGGATTGCGCACAATGAGCAAGGTTCTCGGACCCACAGTGGATGGAATGAGTCTCCAGCAAGAGGCTGAGGTGGGTGGTTACCCTAACCCTACTCCTGGCCAGGTATCTTCGCGTCCCTTGAAAAACGTGTTAAGATATTCGAAGTAGGAAAAAACATAAATATACTTAATCGTTGTTAATCAACTTGCAATCAATGGATTGGAATTGATACGATATATGCATATAAGTCATCAACATTAATCCCACCGTATATAAAACCATAATGACGATGGTAAACAACCAGATTATAGATAACACAAAGCTTAAGTCAAAGTCCTACGTTGGAAGCGGTGTCAAATGCGAAGTGTTGTTTCGATTAATACATATTTATTGTTATTGTTTCTTTTAAAAATATGCACATAATGTTGCCATTGTTTTATGGATTAATTTATGTTTACAAACTTGGTTTAATTGTACGTAATCTAAGGGTGTAGTTGTTACAACATAGCTCATAGTCAAAGTTTTAATGATTGGCCTACAACTCTTTAAGGAATTTTGTTATATGTAACTTGGTGTTCTTTTTTATTAATAGAAAATAGAAAGGATCTCTTAAACTTACAAAAAACAAAATTATTTTAAAAAAACAAAAATTCTATATTACTTTACTTTTATAATTATTTTGTATACATGTTATTAATTTATTTGTTAATTTTTTATTTGGAATGTTCCAAATTTATAAGATATTGCATCACTCTTGATCTATGGTTTGAGAAAGAGTAACCCAAACATAAAACCGTCAAAACTACTTAAGAATGACACCCTCATAAGCCACACAAGACACAATAACCTCTGCAAACTTTGATAATGGGTCGCCCTTCCCTTCTTATGAAACCCAACATTGTGCTAGTAAAACTTTACATTAACTTATTTGTTATTACATCTTATAAAAAGTAGAATAGTATTCTAACTTATTCCACTAAAATATTGCTTTTTGCATTTCTAATTGATTAACCTTTATATAATTTTGAATAAATTATATATACAAGGAAGAGAGGGGATATATATAGGGAAGGGAGGCGAGATATATATATATATATATATATATATATATATATATCTCGCCTCCCTTCCCTTCCCCCGCATCGAAACGTGTCGTCGTCTTCTTCTTTTTTAAATAATATTATCGCTCGGAAATCCCAATGGACAATCAAACCTAAACCGCTTTTAACCTCCTCGCAATCTTACAAAATGATAATAAGGTGTGTTGCCTTCGGCCAACGGGATTGAAATGTGGTATCATTGCTCAAAATATTTTCAATCCCACCTGCCTCTAAATGCTTATTTCATTATTTTTCTTCACGTGGCGGCTGCCATGATGCTTCTTACAAACCGGAAAAGCCGTTTCCAAAGCAAAATCTGCATATTCAAAGCTGCACACATTAAACATGCTAACTTTTTATAAAATTATAAAATCTGCAGGTTGAGATACATACATCTTAAACATTACAACTTTTTATAAAATTGTAGTTTTATAAAATTGTAATGATAATTCGTGTTGGACGGAACGCAAATCAGCGTACCGAACCCACTGTCAACACATCAAAGGCGTGCGAATCTCGTCCGAAATGTTTAATAATTCATTACAAGAAAGTGCGCTGGAAATGCCAACAATGAATATAGATCAGTGAACTCTCCTCCACCGGAAACAGCCCGGTATTGATGTTTACAGCGTACTTTGTTATTATATTAGATGCCCATTCTACAATTGATCATTTGCGTTCAACTTTAAGTTTAAAGCTTTCCTCTGCATTTATTTATTTTACTCCATTGGTAATTTTTTCTCTTTAGTATTTTAGTTTGTGAGAGAAATCCTCACAAACTAGTTTCTTCTCATAATTACGCTGCCTGTATTATCTTCTGGTTTCCTGTTTTTAACCTGAAGCCAGTTCTATCCAGTAACTCATAATTGAATACATCTATTTTATCATCTTGTAAGATGGACGGAAAGTGGTTATTTAAACTGATACATGGATGCAGCCCAAATAAGTGCGTGAAGGCACAGAATAATCGACACCGTGGACAATCGACGTCCATGGTGAATCAAGCGGAGGATAAGCCGCCAAAACCAGTTTATGATTCCTCTTCTAATTTGCAATCGGCGGCAGCAAGTCCTGCAAATAAGTTTCAAAGTGGATCGCGGTGCAGGGGTTTTCATCGACAAGATTCACAGGGACTTGAAATTGCAGCGAACGCCGTCTGAAGCTCGATATTATGACTTCCTGGCAAGATGTAATTGAATATTGCATTTGCGTAGGCCCATAGCTTGCAGTTTTTATTAAATACTATGTCCGTGATGATGGAGATAATACATTCCTTCCCCGGTCAAGGATAGTAAACTGTCCATAATATTTTAATTATTGTTGGTGCTCCACAGAATATAAGAATGTGTATGGCAATTACGAGTTATAAATTAGAATATTGTTACTGAAACATGAATTGTTATGTCAGCCAAGACGATTTATAATCCTCTTGGTGGAAATTCCTGTATCCCCGCCAAATTCTTCATTTATAATCAAGTTATTAAATAAAATTTCAAAGATATGTGGGCGAAATCCTCCATCTACAATTCAGCTGTTATTGTTATTATTTGTCATTGTGCGCGTGTGAAAAGCCCTAGAGATTATATATTAAATTATTCAGAGCAATCTTTGGTCTTATTGAGTGTGGGGCCAGATGATCCTGATCTCGGTTTAGCAGTGTCCAAAGAAAAGCCGTTTACATTATAAGTATATTGTTGTAAGCGCGTGTGTGGGTCATGAGAGTAAAATTGAATGTCACGTTTTCTTCTCCAATAGATCATGTTCTGGGTTGTTTCCGCAAAAGACCTATGCTACAAAACTCTGATATGAAAGAGATTTTGTTAATGTGCAAGGGAGAGGCTTTGTGAATGTGTAATGGTTTGTAATTCACAATAACTCCTCGGATGGTTATACAACATGCGTTATGAATAAAGGAGTTTAACCTATTCTTAACACATAACCTTCGCAAACCATTTTAAGCCTCCAACTATTGAATGTTTATATCGAGAACCTATATTACATGTCCCAAGAGATGGTTCGATACCAAATGTGTGATTTAACATATGAGTGTTAGATGTTAAATTTATATAGTCGAATGAATTTCTTGGAGGCATCACCAAAATATTAATGTCTGCTTTGTGAGTTAAGGTAATGAAATTTTTTTCTTTATCGGAGATGTTCCAAAGAGGGAAACGAAGCTGCGAGGAGCAACCAAAACTTGTTTCAACTGTAAAGTGGAAAATGGTGAGTAGGCTAAAGTTACATATTTTTATTTATGTTGCTATTAATTATTCGAATAAGAAATTTCAACAGGTGGCCATTCTAGTAGAATATATGTTCTATGCAAAAGTCCACATGTTATATTCAACAAGATTTTACTTTTACTGTTTTTAATCTATGAAATTATATGAATCTATCAATTATTTATAAATTGTAAAAATTAATGTAACAATGATTATATAAATGTTTATTTTAATAAAAATTTTGTTCTATAATCTAGAAGTTTGTGAGGTGATAACGTTATTTTCGGGCAGAGTAAACAAGAGCCACATTTTGTAGTAATTCCAGGACCATGGAGAACGATAACCGAGGCCATTCAGGGAGTTATCCCGAGCACAAAAGATAGTACGTTTAACTACTGGTTTCATGAGATACAACGCTAGTAATATTTTGTTACATAGAATATAATTCATTTGAATTTGAGCAAGCTGAGGTGTTTAAGATTTGCCTGGTACAATTCTCTTTAAAATATAGCATGTCAGAAAGAAAAGGGCCCTCTTTGCTGGAAAATGCCGAAGAATTTGGACAATGAATTGTTGGAAATATTCCCAACCACTACCATAAATAAAATTGGCAGCAACCCACACTTACATTGATTGTTGGTGTAGGGAAGGATGATTCAACTATCCAAATTTGCAGGTGTTTTCACGCAATATCAAGAAACTGAGTACTCGAGCCACACTTTGCATTTAATTCCTTATCTGCTGTATTCACTTATATTTTCCCCGCATATGCAGCTTGTAAGTTTTCCCTTTTTCCTCTTAACGCTTCGCCGAAACTTGAATCTCTGCGGATGCTATTTGGTGGGACCCATCAAACCTTGATGCATTACCAAATCCATGCACAAACCTTTATTTCCGCCTTATTCCTTACCTTTCACCATTTCACACTTCCCAACATTTAAGTGCCCGGATACTGCACTTCGCACATCTTAACATTTACCGTTTAAAACCCCGCACCAAAACTTCCGATGTTGCGACGCGACGTCATCATTGCACTTTGCAAATCTTAAATATTGCACTTTGCACTTTTTATGATTTACCTTTTTGCCACCCGCATTTCGCACTTCGCATTTCTTATGACTTACATTTAAGCGCCCGCAATTTATCTTATTTAAGTTGTGATGCAATTGCAATCACACATTGCAAGCTCAGGAGGATAGTGCCCACAAAGTAAATGTTTTAAATTATGATGTGATCGCAATCGCATATCTCAAAGTTCAATGGATAACCCCTGCAAGTTAAAAGATTTAAGTTGTGATGTGATCGTGCCATCGCACATCGCAATCGCAATTTTCTAAGTTTTCACGTATGCATCGAGTTAAAAGTTAAAACCACCGAAATGTGATTTGTGATGAGGGCATTGACACGATGTGGTTTCGAAGCTGAAACCTATAACATTTCCATTTCGGTAGTTTTGTTTTGTACCCATTTTTGTGTAAAAAAAAATAGAGCAGAAGGACGGTTTGGTTGTTATACGTCCGATTCAACATTGAATTGCATTAAAAATCTTCCAGCTCCACCATTTTTTATTAAAGGAATGTAATTTTCATATGTTTTCAGAGATGAATGAAAAACATAAGTTTTCCTCTTCTGTGTTCTCGCTCTCTGTCTGTGTGAATTTTTATTTTCGCATATATTGCATTCTCTATGTTCAAAAGGGGAAACACATCCCTCTATTGTTTATTTCTATTTTCCAACATGGTATCAGAGTAGGTCTACACTCTCAGTGAAAGAACGAGCCCTTTACTGAAGAAGCTGAAAGGTTATTTTGAGAAGTGGATTCTCCAGTAGTGAGAAGGTTTTGTTTACACAGTCAATATGGCAGCAACAATAAAAAGCCTGCCTAATCCTTGACTACCATAGTTCAATGGGAAAAATTATGATTATTGGGCCATTAAAATGAAGGCCTTGCTTGCTTCACAAGATATTTTGGAGCTAGTGGAAAATGGTTTCCAAGAACCAGCAGATGCAGCCGCATATAATGCTTTGACACCAGAAGAAAGAGATTTGTTGAGGGAAAATAAGAGGAAGGACTCCAAAGCCCTTTTCTATATTTTCCAAGCAATACATGAGAGAATTTTCCCAAGGGTTGCAGTAGCAACGAAATCCAAGGAGGCATGGGATACCCTCCAGACAGCCTATCAAGGCATGGCAAAGGTGAAGACAACAAAATTTCAAATGATGAGAAGAGATTTTGAATCTCTTTGTATGAAAGATTCTGATATTATAAACTCATTATTTACACATGTGATTTTGTTGGTTTCCCAAATAAGGTTTCATGGTGAAATTTTTGAATAAAGGAGAATAGTTGAGAAATTTTTAAGAAGTCTACGATCAAGGTTTGATGCCGTAGTTGTGGCCATAGAAGAGACAAAGGATCTCTCATAGTTTTCAATGTATGAGCTTTATGCATCACTGATGTCTCATGAGCACAGACTGAACAAAGCAACAAACTCCTCATTGGATCATGTATTTAAGACAAAAATTTCTTTTGATCAAGGTAGAGGTCGAGGAAGATCAAACTACCAAGGAAGAGGAAGAAGCCCACATAGAGCTAGAAGAAGTAACCCTGCAAGAACAAGTGGAAGGAGCAGCAATCAGAATCCAAGCCAATGTTCAAACCAAAATCAAGCACAAAGATAAAGGTATGATAAATATCATGTCCAATGTCATTATTACAAAAAGTATGGTCATTATGAAAATGAATGTAGAAAGAGGCAAAATGACATGGGTAGGAAACCAAGTGCAAATTTTACAAAATAAAATGAGAGCCATGAAGATTTGTTTTTAGCTTGTAATGTAGCACAAGAAAAACAAGAAGATATACAGTTCTTATATTCAGGGTGTAGTAACTATATGACAAGAAACATAGCAATGTTTTCCAATATAGATGAAAGTGTAAAATCTGAAGTGATGTTGGGGACTGATAGCAAAGTCTTTGTCATGGGAAAAGGGAGAGTAAATGTTATGACAAAGAAGGGAGAGAAGAAATTTGTGCCAGATGTCTATCATGTCCCTAGCTTGAAATATAACCTTCTAAGCATTGGACAGCTCATGCAAAAGGGCTACATTGTGTTTTTTAAGGATGATGTGTGCACAATCATGGATAAACCTCTAAGTAGACAGCTCATTGCAAAAGTGCATATGACAAGAAATAGAATGTTTCCTCTCAAGATGAGATTAGAATTGAAGGAAGGAGGTGTTGTAGTAGCCTTCACACAAGAAATATTTCAAGACGAAGTGAAAGATGAGAATTTGTTATGGAATTTGAGATTTGGTCATCTCAATTTCAGAGGTTTGAACTTGTTTCATAGAAAAGGCATTGTAAAGGGATTATCATTCATAGAGAAACTAGACAGCCTATGTGAAGGTTGCATCTTCGGAAAACAACACAAATCATTTCCAGCAGGAGAGAGTATAAGTGAAAAGACACCTTTGGAGATTGTCCACTCAGATTTATGTGGACCAATGCAAATGCCATTATTAGGTGGCATTCAATATATTTTGAAATTTATAGATGTTTACACAAGGAATACATGGGTCTATTTTCTAAAATTGAAAAGTGAAGTATTTGAAAAGTTCTACCACTACAAAGCTCTTTTTGAGAAGAAAAAAGGACACTACATAAAAGTGTTGAGAACTAACAGAGGTGGATAATATATCTCCAAAGACTTCTTACGTTTCTGCAGGGAGCATGGAATACATAAGAAATTTACCACAAGGTATACACCTCATCAAAATGGTGTAGCAGAAAGAAAGAATAGGACCATCATGGACATGACAAGAAGTATGTTGAAGGCAAAGCATTTTCCAAATCATTATTGGGCAGAAGTTGTCTCCTATGCGGCTTATATTATTAATATATGTCCAACCAAAAGTATGATGAGCACAGTTCCAGCAGAAGCATGGAGTAGAACAAAGAAATTTGTCACTCACGTGAGAGTGTTTGGATGTGTGGCATATGCACATTTCTCAGATTAGTTAAGGAAGAATTTGGATAGCAAGGGGTAGAAATGTATATTTCTTGTATATAATGATGAATCTAAGGCTTACAATATTTATAATCCATCAAACAAGAAATTAATAATTAGCAGAGATGTTCAGTTCATAAAAGAAGAAGCATAGGATGGAAGTTTAGAGAAGACAGTAAATTTGAAGACATGTATGTCTCATGAAGAGAAAGAGGAATGGACTGCAGCAAGAAACTCCTCAACGGTGGCTCCTCCTCCACCTACACAATCTTTATAGAGCACACCACAAGCAAGAAATAGAACAACATCGAGAAACCATAGAAGTGCTTCTCCAAGCGCACCATAGAGATCAACAACTCCATCGAGTTCAAGTGAAATTCCAAGCACATCTTCACCAAATATAAGAAGACAAAAATTCAGAAATTTAAGCGAAATTTATTAGCAAGAAGAAGTTGATAATAGTGTTGGTATTAATTATTTATTTGCATTATTTTTCCATGTTGATAACCCAATCCATTTTAAAGATGCAGTCAAAAAAGAGAAATAGGTTGAAGCAATTAACAAAGAAATAGGAGCAATAGAAAGAAATGATACATGGGAGTTAGTGGACCTAGCACAAGGAAAGTAAGTTATTACAGTGAAATGGATCTATAAGACCAAGAGAAACATTGAAGGCAACATAGAAAGACACAAAGAAAGGCTCGTTGTCAAAGGCTACAAGCAACAACAAGGAAGACACTATGAGAAAACCTTTGCACCAGTTGCAAGGATGGA
Organism: Pinus albicaulis; assembly: GCA_034641835.2. Classification (NCBI taxonomy): domain Eukaryota; kingdom Viridiplantae; phylum Streptophyta; class Pinopsida; order Pinales; family Pinaceae; genus Pinus; species Pinus albicaulis. The sequence continues at coordinate 196,497,952 of CM076581.1, forward strand.
GACAATGCGGACAGTGTTGTCTATAGTAGCACAAGAAAAATGGAAATTTAATCAAATGGATGTGAAGTCAGCATTATCAAATGGAGTGCTGAAAGAGGAGGTGTATGTTGAACAACCTCCTCGCTATGAAATATAAGTCCAAAAACACAAGGCGTGTTAGCTACAAAAATCTCTTTATGGGCTGGAGCATGGTACAACAATATTGATTCTTACCTGATGGACAATCGGTTCGATAAGTGTGATGGTGAACCCACACTCCACATCAAAGAAAATGACAGTAAAATTCTTATTGTTGTTTTGTATGTAAATTATTTTATTTTTACAAGTAGTGATGTTTCTATCATTTCTGATTTCAAAGTAGTCATGAGAAGTGAGAATGAAATGACTGACTTAGGGTTGTTAAGATATTTTTTGGGCATAGAAGTAAAGCAAACAAAAAAGGGAATTTTTATCTCCAAGCAAAGTATGTTGCAGAGATTTTAAAAAGGTTAAATATGTAGAAAAACAAGCCATCATCAACTCCAGTTGTCATGGGGTTGAAGCTGAGAAAGGAATATTGTAGCAGGAATGTCAATTTGACATTGTACAAAAGCATGGTTGGCAGTCTAATGTATTTGAATACAACTAGGCCTGATATAATGTATGATATAAGTTTGATATCCAGATTCATGGATACACCCAAGGAGACACATTGGCAAGCAGCCAAGAGAATTTTCAGGCATGTAAATGGAACAAAGGATTATGGTGTTTTACACTCCAAAACTAATGATTTAAAGCTGATTGGTTACAATAACAGTGATTGGGATGGAAACATTGATGAAAGAAAGGGCACATCAGGGTATGTTTTTCATTTGGGATCGAGAGTGATTTCATGGGATTCCAAGAAGGAGACAATAGTTTAATTATCAATAGCAAAAACTGGATATGTAGCAACGACAACAACAACATGCTAAGAAACTTGGATTAGAAGGATGAGGCAATAATTTATGTTATGAAAAATAAAAAGGAACCACAATTTTTTGTGGTAACAATTCAACAATTGCATTGTCAAACAATTTTGTTTTCCACAAGAGAAAAAATCATATTGATGCCAAATACCATTTCATAAGGGAGTTAGTCAACAATGGTGAAATTGTGTTGCAGCATTGCAGGCTAGAGGAACAATTTGCAGATATCCTCACAAAGCCATTTGGAGAGAAAGGTTTTGTTTACCTCAAAAAAAAATTGACAATGGTTGATGGCGGTAGTATTGATTAAGGGGGAGATTTGGAAATACTCCCAACCACCACCATGAATAAAAATGGCAGCAACCCACACTTACATTGATTTTTGTTGTAGGGAAGTACAAGCACAAGATCAAAATCTGCTGGTGTTTTCATGCAATATCAAGAAACAAAGTAATCGAGCCACACTCTGTGTTTAATTCCTTACCCACCGCATTCACTTACCTTTTTCCCGCATATCACAGCATGCAAGTTTTACATTTTTCCTCTTAACGCTTAGACAAAACTTAAATCTCCACCGATGCAATTTGGTGGGACCCATCAATCCTTGACGCATTACTAAATCGACGCACAAAACTTTGTTTCCACCTTATTTCTTACATTTTTCCATTTCGCACTGCACTTCGTACATCTTAACATTTATCATTTAAAGCCCCACACCAAAACCTGCGATGTTGCGATGTGACATCATCATTGCACATCGAAAATCTTAAATATCGCACTTCGCACTTTTTATTATTTACCTTTTTCCCGCCTGCATTGCGCACTTCGCATTTCTTATGACTTACCTTTAAGCGTCTGCAAGTTATCTTATTTAAATTGTAATACGATCATAATCACACATGACAAGCTCAGTAGGATAACGCCCAGAAAGTAAATTTTTTAAGTTACGATACGATCACAATCGCATATCGCAAAGTTCAATGGATAGCGCTCGCAAGTTAAAATATTTAATTTGTGTTGTGATCGTTGCATCACACATCGCAATCACATGTTTTCAAGTGTTCCCGTATGCACCGAGTTAAATTTTAAAATTGTGAAAATGCGATTTGCAATGAGGGCACCGACACGATGTGGTTTCGAAACCAAAAAATATAACATTTCAATTCCAACAGTTTGTGTTTTGTATGCAGTTTCGTGTAGAAAAGAAGAATAGAGTGGAAGGACGGTTTGTTTGTTATACATCCGGTCTAGCATTTAATTGCATTAAAAATCTTCAGGCTCCGCCATTTTGTATTAAAAGAATGTAATATTGATATGTTTTCAGAGATGAATGAAAAATTGAATTTTTCTTCTCCTATGTTCTCACTCTCTATTTATGTGAATTTGTATTTCTGCATATATTGCATTTTCTGTGTTGAAGAGGAGGAAACACGTCCCTCTGTTGTTTATATCCATTTTCCAATATGAATTGTATCAAATGTTACCTGTGAATTTTCAGTTCAACGTGTTAAAAGTATATTAGTGTACTCCATATTGTGATTTCATGTCTCATCAACAAAAAATTTTGATAACAATTTCATCCTAGTCTAAAAGGACATCTCATAGTGCACTGATGGCAAGAGTTGATGCTTGATAACGTTTTTAGATTTACTTTGAGATGTAGTGCCCTTTCATTTTTAACGTTGCATATATAAAAACGATATATCTGAGATTTCTAGTCAGTGATGGGTAATAATGGGCATTCGAAAAATATGCCAGAAGATTGAAGGCAACCGATACCATACCATTTGGTGAATGTTTTTTCATGATATAAAATAAAAGGTCAGTGGGTTTATGGAGGTGGGTAGAAAGAAACCGATGAAAGTGGGAAAATCCAAATACATTGGTTTTACCAAATTCTTCGTACAAGATCATCTAAATCCATATCATCACGCTCAATAGATAAATGTTTTCCATCATGGGTACCTAGGGCTCACAAGTGATGAAGTTTGGTGTAAATCAATGAAGTTTTCCAATGTTTGGTGCATCTGGAAAAAAATGAAGGGAAGCTGCAATTCTTTACCAAAATGCATGGAGGCCGCAATTCTAAAACCAAATAAAAAATCATTAAACATTAGAAATTTTATTTTTAATAATAAATATTATAATATCGTGGATTTAAAGTCATTGATATAATGGCATGAATTTAAGGTATCATTCACTAACTAAATTAAATGTTAATGGATTTATAATCCCTTTATTTAATTAACTAAATTTTCCATAGAAAATAGTAAAAATAAAATATTTATCCTCACAAGCATTAGCTATCTAGCAAAAATGAAAAGCAAGTGAATTCAAATCAAACCTGAAATTTAAAGCATAACACAAGCTTTCCACTTGTTGCATACATATTAATAAATAATCTTCCGCAATAATTATATCAGCAAAAACTTACAACTCTTAAATTAACAAAATCTTTCCACTTATTTCATAGAGACTTATTTGACATGAATCCAACAAAACCATAACAATCATCAAGTTTTCTTGAACCTTGAGCAATTTTTTTAACATACATTTCAATATATTTCTAGTCATGGTTGAACCTCAACCAATTTTTTAACATATTAACATATCGTTTCGATATCTTTGTAGTAATGGTCTAACAAGTTTATCATCATTCGATGAGTTATCTCCATTAATTTAAACGGGAAAGGTGAGAAATCTTATGAATGCAATGGATTTGTTAACCATATTTTTTGGATTGAAGGGACGTGACAAAAAAATTCAAAATAAATTCATCACTAAGTCTTTTTCACTAAGAACTAATAAACTCTGAAATGCATTAGTTTTTGTTTGTTTCCTTGAACACCCTTGCTATTGTCTATGCAATGGAACCATAATCGCACTTTTATATAATTGCATTGGGGTTTTACACAAGACTTATATATCTAAAATGCATTAGTTTCTATTTGTTTCCTGTATCACGCTTCCTATTCTCTGTGCAATGGAGCCATAACCGCGCACTTCTATATTTGTGCATTGGGATTTTGCACAACATCTCTACATGTCTGCATTAGAGTTCTATGGAATTGGGGATTTTTTGTGATTCACTTATGATGGTATCTATATACTCCTATTTTAATGTTATCTATATACTGTTATTATAGTTAACATAAAATAGATGAATTAGAATCCACTCGGATTAAACCGTCGTAGAGAGCAAAGTATTTTGGCATGTCAAATTTATTGTTGCATTTATTTAGTGAATGTAATGGCATTTTATAAATGACTTAGAGAATAGATCAATTTTATTATCTCTTTTAATTGTATTCAAATACCATATATCAACCACACTCGACATGCACATTTTCAAATAATAGAAACCTCAAAGAGTCCAATGTGCAATTGAACAATAAAAAAGAAAACATACTCTTTCATATTCTACTAGATTCTCTCTGCCTTCAATTTACATGCAGTGAAATCCTTCTAAATATGGTAACATTACTAAACTCCATATGGAAATTTGCAAAATCCAATCAACTATCAAAAGTCCATGTCCATTTGTTCCAAAGGTTATAAGTTCAAAACAACAATATCAAAAAATTCATCTTTGATAGGGGTTATGGTTAATACATAAGAAACCTACCCCACATGCCAAGATTAAAGGTTACAAGTGAAAACCCACTATATCCAAGAATTCATCCCTGATATGGGTATGATTAATACATAATAAACTAACCCATATTTTCAAGTTACTGCCAACTCGAGTTGAAACTATATTCACAATTGCATAACTCCTGAAACTGTAACATACTCATCCATGTTTCCTCAAGCTGATATGTATACAATGTATCCCAATTTATTTTTCTGAAAGGGGAGTATAAATTTTGGATTTTTAATATAAGAAATTACTGTGGCATCCTTCATCCATATTTTCTTGCAAATATTTGGTTGGGATGTTCATGAAAAACATAGTTGGCTTTGCAGCTTTCTACCATAACACCAAAATCACAAAATCCCATGACTCACATTTGTTATTTCAGAGATAGAAAAGGTACATGAGGAAACTGTAACACTCAAAGGATGACTTTCAATGTATTGTACGTATCATGTTTACGCTGGCAATATGGGAAATATTTTGGGGTTCCATTTATGTACTTTCCAAAAACTTTGAAACAAACTGTTGTGAAAGCTCATGGTCAACTCTAAAAAAAATTACCCTCCCTATATATATCATTAATATATTGAGACTAATCTATGTGATAAATGGTACACGACAGAGCCAAAACATGGAAAACTCAACTACACCCTTGCAGATGAGATATTGGCTTTCTGTAATGCCAACAATATTTCTACAGACAGTATAATCTCTTTTGGGAAGACCCAAGATACATCCCTTCATGGGTCATCATTATAGACAAGAAACACCTATAGTAAGCAGTCTCTAAGAGAATTGAGTCTCTGTTGCACAAATATGTAGAGAATTTTATTAACTCGGGCAAACTAGGCCCCACTGCTTCCAATTTCTTTTTCAAGGCCGCCTAGGAGATCGATCCTGAGATATGGGTGAAAATTTGGGAATTACATTTGAATTTTTATCAGGTCCTTCAGATAGTGTTTTCTTCCGCAGGGTCATTAGGGTCTACACCACTGAGGGAGGGAGAAAAATTTGAGAGAGAGGCTACGAATCACTTTTAACCCAAATGTCAGCACAAACTCTAAGAAAAAAACCAAAACCAGTGAAAGGAATAAAATGACCTAAATTATATTTTTCATGAAGCTCCAAGAGCACATAATCGAGGTCACCAAGAAAAATGGGCATGCAGCAAGGACACCGATAAGGAGGCTGGTGACAATATAAAAATTACGAAAAACAAAATGCAAACAAGACTGACACACACCGCGAATGAAAGAATCATAGCTAACATTATTAGTGTACTTCAACAAAATTTCCTTATAAAAATAAAAAACACTAATCGCAAGAATTGGCCGTGATTTCTCCAGTGCCACAAAGTTGATAGTAATCCTCTAGTTTTGAAAATTTTTCATCTTGTCATCTAGTACCTTGTGCAGAAGAAATTTTTTTCGAAAGTTGTAGAGCCACTCTCAGAATGAGTAGAGAAGTGAATGAGACTCTCGACGATGCAAGGGTGGCTATCTAAATCCTGAAAGAAAGTATTGTACATATGTCGACACATTGGCATACCTAGATTCGGTTAAAGGTTTCATCGTATGACACATGGAATTCCGATGGCTCATAGTTTTAGACTAATTTTTAGATCTCAAATATATTATCTTTGTACTTTATTATTTATCATACATCTACCTTTGGTTTTTTTGAATGATATTTATGACGCCAAATAAATTCTTGCACAAAGTTGAATGATATTTAAGAGCCAGAGGCAACAAATGAAGGTATGAACTCTTTATTTGCATTATATTGTCATGTAGATGATCCTATTCATTTTGAAGAAGCTATAAAAGATAAGAAATGGATAGATGCCATGGATGAAGAAATGAATGCAATAGAGAAAAATAAAACATGGGAATTAGTTGATCTCCCAAAAGGCAAAGAAGTCATTGGAGTAAAATGGGTTTATAAAACAAAGAGAAATGTTAAAGGTAAGATTGAAAGGCACAATGCCAGACTTGTTGTCAAAATATATAAGTAGCAATAAGGAGAATATTATGAGGAAACTTTCACGCCAGTTGCAAGAATGGAAACAGTAAGAGTAGTGTTGTCCATAGCAGCACAACACAAGTGGAAAGTTTACCAAATGGATGTGAAATCAACATTCCTAAATGGAGTATTGATGGAAGAGGTTTATGTTGAACAACCTCTGGGCTATGAGAAAAAAGGCCAAGAGCACAAAGTTTTCAGATTGAAAAAGGCTCTTTATGGGTTGAAACAAGCACCAATAGCATGGTACAGTAGGATAGATGCCTATCTACTGGAAAATGGGTTTGAAAAATGTGAAGGAGAACCCACATTATACATCAAGGAGAAAGATGGTAAGATGCAGATTTTTGTTTTATATGTTGATGATGCGATCTTTACAGGTAATGATGCCTATCTCATTGAGAATTTTAAAGCATTCATGAAGGATGAATTTGAGATGATTGATATGGGATTGCTAAAATACTTCTTAGGAATAGAAGTAGAGAAAAATGAAAATTAATTTTTTATCTCTCAAGACAAATACATAAATGAAGCTTTGGAAAGATTTAATATGAAGGATTACAAGGCATCAATTACTCCTACATTGATGGGATTGAAGTTAAGCAAGGAGGACATCAGCAAGGATTTTGATCCTAGTTTGTACAAGAGCATAGTTGGCAGCCTCATGTATTTGACTGCAACTACGCCAGATATTATGCGTGTTGTGAGCTTAATTTCCAGATTTATGGAAAGGCCAAAGGAGGCACATTGACAAGCAGCAAAAGGATTTCTGAGGTATGTGAAAGGAATAAAGAGGTATGGAATTTTATAAACCACTTCAGAAAATTCTGAATTGATTTGATATACTGATAGTGATTGGCCTAGAAGTATAGATGACGTGAAAAGTACATCTGGTTATGTTTTTCATATGGTTTCAGAGCCATTTCATGGGCTTATAAGAAACATCCAATTGTGGCTTTATCTACAACAAAAGAAAATTATGTGGCAGCTACAGCAACAGAATGTCAAGCAATTTGAATGAGGAGAATGTTGAGGAGCTTGTGTCATGAACAGATAAAAGGCACAACAATCTATTGTTACAATAGCTCTCAAATAGCATTGTCAAAGAATTCATTGTTTCATAACAGAACGAAACACATTGATGCCAAGTATCACTACATCAAAGAGCTAGTGAACAATGGTGAAATTGTTTTGAAGCATTCCAGAATAGAGGAGCAGTTTTCTGACATTTTAAAAAAACCATTAGGGAAAAAGAATTTGAATTATTTAAGAAAATTTTTGGGTATGGAGGAGAATCCAGCAGTTGAGTTTAAGGGGGAGTGTTGAAATATTAAACTACAACTGGACCATGCAGGAGGACCGAAAGGACAATAGCACTAGAGTTATTTTGTTTAAAATTTCACATCATCGTACTTGCAACTTAAATTCCGTTTTAATGAACCTACAAACCAGATTTTTGTTTATGGCTGTAGGCCTGAGTTCTGCACTGAAAACCCGTTCTTCAATCCACACAAACCCATCTTTCAAAGCTCTCCATGCCACCATCAAAGCTCTTCATTCTTGCATTAAAACATTTCACCAACCAACATTTATATTAAGCCATTCGTGCCATTAAATACCACCAACCACAGAATGGAGATCACACATCACAACATCGTAATTTCACAACTTCGCATTGTTTTTCTGCACCATCACAAGTCTCATCATTTCATTTGCGATGGGTTATTGCCGATATCGCATATCGCATATCGCAATGCACAAAGTGTTAAGATGTTCACATGAAATGGAGTCGATCACATAGAGTGGATGGGATATATTATCAAAAGGAGTTTAATTTTTTTTGTGTTTGAAATGCCACAACATATTTTGATTAAGTCTTTTTTACTTCTAGTTAATATATATGTACGTTTAAAACATATATATAATAAAATTGCAAAGTTTATAATATATATTAAAATTAAATAGTTTTTCTTTTCTTTCTTATGTGTCATATAAAAGGGGAGAGGAGAGCCCGAAGGAAAATTAGACTCTGTGAGAAAAACAAAGAGTTGACTGTGTATTGTATTTTTGAAGAAGAAGTCAGCAGGCGAAAAAAAGAGAGTGGATTCTCTGTAATATAGAGAATTTTTTTTTTTTAAGAGCCCGAAGGCTGAAGAAAATGCTGTGAGTGCATTTTAAAACAGAGTGACTCTGTATGAAAAATAGAGATGAGTAAAAGAGTGCCATTTTGAAGACGTAGACCATATTTTTAAATAATATGTGTGCAGTAGTTGAAGAAATTTTTGTGTATGCCAGAACAACAGTTCTAAGGAATCTTTGTAATAGCCTTTTACAGTTTAATGGAATAGAAGTTTTTTATGCATCTCTGTCCAACAAATTTTAATTGAATCTCTGTGTTGAAGTTGGGGAAATTTTATCTCTATGTTGTTTGGAATACTTCAAAAATTCCAACATGGTATGAAAGCTAGTCCGGGCTCTTTGAAGGATAGTCAAAGAAATTGAACGAATAAGGAGTTTTTGAGGCAGTTCTCCAACAGTGTGAAGGCTCAGCAAAGTCTAGGTATTTTCAAAAACATAGTTTTTGTTTTGCGTTTAAAGAGTGCAGTCCTTAGAGACAGAGTTTTTCTTTTAAGAAGAGAGACATTTTGTTTAAAAACAAAGTCAAGTTTAGAGCATAGTTCAGTGTGCTATCCACGGCAGGAGCCAACAGAAGCACGAGTATTAGAAATACTCAACTCCCACAGTTTAATAGGAAGAACAATGACTATTGGGAAATCACCATGAGAGCCATGTTTTCCTCTCAATTTTTATGGGAGTTTGTTGATAATGGTTTTGAATAACCAGCAGATGAAAATGCTTTTAATGCCTTAACACAGGAAAATAAGAATTTTCTGAAGAGCAATAGGAAGAAGGACTGAAAATCCCTCTTCTATCTCTATCAAGCAGTGCCTAAAAGCGTGTTTCCAAGTATACTAGTAGCTAAGAGGTCCAAGGATGCATGGGATACCCTCCAGACTGGCTATCAATGTATGGAGAAGGTGAAGAAAACAAAGCTACAATTGCTGAGGAGAGCCTTTGAAACTCTCTGTATGAAATATTCTGATAACATAGACTCATTCTTCACACATGTGATTGGGGTGGTTACCCAGATAAGGTCTCATGGAGAGACACTTGAAGAAAGAAGGATAGTGGAGAAAGTGTTGAGGAGCTTACCCTCAAGGTTTGATGTGATAGTCACAACCATTGAAGAGACAAATGATATCTCAAAGTTTACTGTTGATGAGCTTCATGCATCATTGATGACTCATGAACAAAGATTGGGAAGAATAGCAAACTCATATTTGGAACATGCCTTCAAGACCCAAATGTCCTTTGGAAGAGGAAGAGGTCAAGGCAGAGGAGACTATAAGGGAAAAGGAAGAGGCAGAAGGCTAAACAAAGGAGGAAGAAACAACCCTGCAAATGCAAATGGAAGGGGTAGAAATCAAAATCAGAACCAAGGCCAAGGCAGTAGCGAGCAAGGTGGATAAAATCAAGCACATGGACAAAGGTATGATAAATCCCAAGTCCAATGTCATTTACTGTAAGAAGTATGGCCATTATGCTAATGAATGTAGGAAGAAACATAGTGACATGGGTAATAGACCCAGTGCTAATTTCACTAAAGAAAATATTGGTCAAGAGAAGATGTTTTTAGCATATAATTTGGTTGAAGAGAAAAGTGAAGATATATGGTTTCTAGATTCAGGATGTGGCAACCATATGACTGGAAACATTTCCATGTTTTCCATGATTGATGAAAATTTGAAGTCTCAAGTTACATTAGGGATCGATAATAAAGTCTTTGTCATGGGAAAAGGCAGAATGGGTGTGTTGACAAAGAAAGGAGAAAGAAAAACCACATTAGATGTTTATTATGTGCCTGGTATTAAGTGTAACCTCTTGAGCATTGGAAAACTCATTAAAAAGGGGTACAATGTTTTCTTTGAATATGATGTATGCACCATCATGGATAAATTACCAAGCAAGAAATGCATTGCATAAGTGAAGATGACAAGGAATAGAATGTTCCCTCTCAAGATGAGAACAAACTTGAAGAAATGAGATGAAATGGCAGCAGTGACACAAAAACATTCCAAATGGAAGCCAATGATGAAAATTGGTTATGGCATTTGAGATTTGGATATCTCAACTTTGGAGGTTTGAATTTGTTGCATAGAAAAGGAATGATAAAGAAATTACCATTGATTGAGAAACTAGACAACCTTTGTGAAGGCTGTATCTTGGGCAAAAAACACAGAGAAAGATTTCTCTCAAGAAAGAGCATAAGGGAAAAGGCACCCTTAAAAATTGTCCATTAAGATTTGTGTAGACCAATGCAAACACCATTAATAGCAAGCAACCACTATATGCTGACTTTTATTAATGATTACACAAGAAAAACATGGGTTTATTTTTTGAAATTTAAAACTGAAGTTCTTGAGAAATTATGCCACTTTAAAGCTCTTGTTGAGAACCAAAGTGGGCAGCATATAAAATTTTTAAGAACTGATAGAGGAGGTGAGTGTATCTCAAAATAATTTATGTGTTTTTGCAGAGAAAATGGCATACACAAGCAATTTACAGCAAGGTATACACTACAGCAAAATGGAGTTGCTGAAAGGAAAAATAGGACCATCATGGACATGGTAAGAAGTATGCTGAAGGCAAAACTTTTGCCAAATGAATATTGGGCTGAAGCTGTACATTGTGCAGCATACATATTGAATAGATGCCCAACCAAAGCTGTAATGGATAGAGTTTCGAAAGAAGCATGGAGTGGCATAAAACAAGGTGTCACCCACATGAGAGTTTTTGGTTGTGTGGCTTATGCACACATTCCAGATCATCCGAGGAATAAGTTGGATAGTAAGGGAGAGAAGTGCATATTTATTGGATACAGTGAAGAATCCAAGGCATACAGGTTGTATAACCCATCCACCAAGAAGTTTTTTTTAAGCAGAGATGTGTAGTTCATTGAGGAAGAAGCTTGGGATGGAAGCATTGAGAAAATAGTGAATGTGAAGAGCTATTTGACTCATGATGATAATGAGGAAGAGATGGCTGAAATACATCCCTCATTAGCAACACCACCTCCACCAACACAAGGAAAACAGGGGACACCACAAGCCGGAAAGAGAACACCCTTTAGAAGTGATAACAGTGCTTCTCCAAGCACATCACAAGGACCAGATTTGAGTGCTTCTACAAGCACAAGTTCAACAAGTGAGAGAGGAACCAGATTCAGAAGTTTGAATGATATCTATGAGCAAGAGGCATCAAATGAATGTATGAAATCTTTATTTGCATTGTACTATCATTTATATGATCCTATTCATTTTTAGGAAGCTATAAAAGATAATAAATGGATAGATGTTATGGATGAAGAATTGAATGCAATAGAGAAAAATAAAACATGCGAATTAGTTGATCTCCTGAAAGGCAAAGAAGTCATTGGAGTAAAATGGGTTTATAAAACCAAGAGCAATGTTGAAGGTAAGATTGAAAAGCACAAGGGCAGACTTGTTGTCAAAGGCTATAAGCAGCAACAAGGAAGAGATTATGAGGAAAATTTCGCATCAGTTGGAAGAATGGAAACAGTAAGAGAAGTATTTTCCATAACAGCACAATACAAGTGGAAAGTTTATCAAACGGATGTGAAATCAGCATTCCTAAATGGAGTATTGATGGAAGAGGTTTATGTTGAACAACCTCTGGGCTATGAGAAAAAAGGCTAAGAGAACAAATTTTGCATATTGAAGAAGGCTCTTTATGGTCTGAAACAAGCACCAAGAGCATGGTACAGTAGGATAGATGCCTATCTACTAGAAAATGGGTTTGAAAAATGTGAAGGAGAGCCTACATTATACATCAAGGAGAAAGATGGTAACACGTTGATTTTTGTTTTATATGTTGATGATGTGATCTTTATAGGTAATTATGCTTATTTCATTGAGAATTTTAAATCATTCATGAAGGATGAATTTGAGATGAGTGATATGGGATTGCTGAAATACTTCTTAGGAATAGAAGTAGAGCAAAATGAAAATAAATTTTTTATCTCTCAAGACAAATATGTAAATGAAGTTTTGGAAAGATTTAATATGCAGGATTGCAAGGCAATACTTACTCCTACAGTGATGGGATTGAAGCTAAGCAAAGAGGACAACAACAAGGATTTTGATCCTAGTTTGTATAAGAGCATAGTTGGCAGCCTCATGTATTTGACTGCAACTAGGCCGGATATTATGCATGCTGTGAGCTTAATTTCCAGATTTATGGAAAGGCCAAAGGAGGCACATTGGCAAGTAGCAAAAATAATTCTGAGATATGTGAAAGGAACAAAGAGGTATGGAATTTTATATACCACTTCAGAAAATTTTGAATTGATTGGATATACTGATAGTGATTGGGCTGGAAGTATAGATGACCAAAACAGTACATTTGGTTATGTTTTTCATATGGGTTAAAGAGCCATTTCATGGGCTTCTAAGAAACAGCCAATTGTGGCTTTATCTATAGTAGAAGCAGAGTATGTAGTAGCTACAACAGCTACATGTCAAGAAATTTGGATGAGGAGAATGTTGAGGAGTTTGTGTCATAAATAGATAAAATGCACAACAATTTATTGTGATAATAGCTCTGCAATAGCATTGTCAAAGAATTCAGTGTTTCATAAGAGTACGAAACACATTGATACCAAGTATCACTACATCATGCAGCTAGTGAACAATGGTGAAATTGTTCTGAAGAATTGCAGAATAAAGGAGCAGTTTGCTGAAATTTTGACAAAACCATTGGGGCAAAAGAGTTTTAATTATTTAAGAAAGTGTTTGGGTATGGACGAGAATCCAACAATTGAGTTTAAGGGGAAGTGTTGAAATATTAAACTGCAACTGGACCGTGCAGGAGGACTGCAAGGATAGTAGTGTTGGAGTTCTTTTGTTTAAAATTTCACGTCATCGAACCAGCAACTTAAATTTAGTTTTAATGAACCTGGAAACCAGATTTTTATTTATGGACATAGGCCTGAGTTCTGCATTCAAAAACCGTTCTTCACTCCATGCAAATCAACTTTCAAAGCTCTCCATTCTTGCATTAAAACATTGCACCAAACAACATTTAAAATTCCGACATCCTTGCCATTAAATACCACCAACCACAAAATGGAGATCGCACATCGCAACATCGCAATTTCACAACTTCGCATTATTTTTCCACAACATCACAAGTCCCACTGTTTCATTTGCAATGTGATATTGCCGACATCGCATATCACAATGCACAAAGTGTTAAGCCGTTCGCATGAAATGAAGCTGATCGCATAGAGTGGATGCGATAGATTATCAAATGGATTTTTTTTTTTTTGTGTTTGAAATGCCGCAACGTATTTTGATTAAGTCTTTTTGACTTTAGGTTAATATATATGTAAGTTTAACACATATATACTATAAACTTGAAAAGTTTATTACATATATTAAAATTCAATAGTTTTCTTTTCTTTATTATGTGTAATATAAAAGGGGAGAAGAGAGCCCAAAGGAAAATTAGACTCTATGAGAAAAACAAATAGTTGACTGTGTATTGTATTTTTGAAGAAGAAGCCAGTAGGCGAAAAACATAGAGTGGACTGTGTGTAATACAGAGAATATTTTTTTAAGAGCCCGAAGGCTTAATAAATTGTTGTGAGTACATTTTAAAACAAAGTGACTCTGTCTAAAAAATAGAGTGCAGTAAAAGAGCGCCATTTTGAAGATAGAGAGCATATTTTTAAATACTATGTGTGCAGCAAGTGAAGAATTTTTGTAAATGCCAAAACATCAGTTCTGAGGCATCTTTGTAATATCCTTTTACAATTTAATGGAATAGAATTTTCTTATCAATCTTTGTCCAAAAAATTTTAATTGACTATCTGTATTGAAGTTGGGGAATTTTTCTCTCTCTATTGTTTCAAATACTTCAGAAATTCCAACAGGTTTGAATCTCAATATAATATCTTTATAGTATCATTTTTCTTACCATTGATTGAATATATTAATATGAACATTAAATTAACATAGAAATATATGTATATATAATTTTTCCTATAAAATGTTTAAGAAATTAATAATAAATCATTTTTAACTCATAAAATTTAGATATTAGTATTTTCAATTTAATTTAATATTTTTAATTAAATCAAATAAAATATAAATTGTATCGTTGACAATTATTTTTTTCCAACTAAATAATATATATAGTTAACTATAATCGATGACACACTCTGGAATTTAACACACTGGAATATTACAATTGTGACTCATTCGAACTCCATCTGCCATTCGGTTAAACCTTTAACTCGATCTAGGTATGCCAACATGTCAACATATGCATGACATTTTATTTGTAGGGTTTGGATCTATAGTTGTAGCTACCCACCCCCACTCGGTTGAGGAGTCTCATTTGCTTCCCAATGAGCGGCTTTGAAACTTTCGAAAGTAGCCTAACATTCGCCTCGTTACCCAAAAATATTTTCCAGTGCCACCATTGTTGCACAGTCAAACCTCCTTTAACCAGATCCAAGTATGCCAACGTGTCGACATATGCATGACATTTTTTTTTTTATAGTTTGGATCTATAGTGATAGCTACCCACCCCCACTCCGCCGAGGAGTCTCATTTGCTTCCCAATGAGCGGCTCTGCAACTTCCTAAGGTTGCCTAGCAGTCGTGTTGTTACCCAAAAACCTTTCAAGGTGCCACCATTATTCCATGATCAAACCTCCCACACACCCCAATTGCCCATCAACTGTGAGCACAAAGAATGATTAATAATTCGCCTATAGATTCATCCCAGGCTTCTTCTACAAACTATTTTTATTCCCTTGTTTCTTTTTTTTGAGTGGATCCTTAGGTGAGTAAGGCTACGCTTTAGCGCAAAGACTTGTGCCTAATGGACAGAATGTTATAGAAAGTGACAAAAAGAAAAAAAATTGAGGATACATGGCCACCCAAAAAGCACTCTATTGTGTAGCTCTACTGGTGGTTTTCATCAATCAAGACAATTTTTTTTTGCTATACCCAATTTGAGTGTCACTCACTTATGTTTTTGTTCTTTTAGTTTTAACAGTATCCTTGGAGCATGGGATTGGCATTATTGTGCTCACTAGGAGCTCTCGGTTGGAACTAAAACCCCCAAATCCAAAAGGCAAAGCTAAATTTTGATACTCAAATTTTTTATTACAACATTGATTTTTATCATTGGATTACCAATTACTAAACCTTATTGTATTTTTGTTCTTTTAACTTGGTTTTTTTTTACTATGTTAAAAATAGAAATGGTTCTCCCCACTACATTATGAAATAGAGGATGACTAATAACTTAATTTGGATTTTTCAATTTCATTTATAATGTCTCTCGAATTTTTCAATTGCATTTATAACGTCTCTCGGAAACTTATAATCTCAGTAATTTGAAGTTTTCTTATATCCCATACTAATTAGCCTTCAAGCCTATAGATAAGCACTACTTTGGGAAAAGAAAGATTTTCATGTCAGACAAGTAGGAATAATTCTTCCTAATTTCCTTTCCTCCCATATGAATAGTTCTCATTTAATAGAATTTTACAAAAAACGAGTGCTTCCGTAACTCTATCCTCAACAATTTTGGTTACATGTAAGACATTTAACTAGACGATTATTTATGTTAATTTGCAACAATATGTTTCACATGGAAAGAAGTAAAATTTAAAGTATGTGCTCTTACTTATTGACATTTTTAGTTCTCACTCCCTCTAGAACGACACCAACAACTGAGAGTGGTAGGGAGTATCCTGCAATAATCAAACTGATGCTTGCCTATTTTTCATACCAGTAAACCCGAGAAGCTTAGTTTTCATACGAGTAAACCCGAGAAGTAACTATGTTTGCAGACCCCTTAACATAGCTCTTTGCTTTTGTTGATGAAAGGGTTTGTACAATTGATTTTTAATATGCCTAGAGTATATGTATAATAGTATTTTCTATTTCAAAAATGGTTTTCCAAATGAATGAAAAGTTATTTTTATTTACTGTCAGAGATTCTTTTATTGTTGTAGCATTATTTTCCAATAGCTCTTCATTTAAACAACTCGGGCAAATTGTCTTTTTAGCAATGCTGGAATATTGTTGAACTTTCGAACATTTCGGTCTCTCAAACGATTTTCATGTTTTCCTCAACCCAACTTCCTGGTGCCAATTATCACTGTTGTGAGGTAATTTTAATCTTCCCAATTTCATTGTATTTATGTGTGGAACATGTATCTACAACATTTTCTTTGTTTAAAATGATCAAATAATTAACAGAAAGGATTTGTGCTTGCAAAATGGTAAAACTAACAATAAAATCATAGTATGTTTTTTTGGTTTAAAATAATCAAATAATTAACAACTAAGATCTAAGTGTGAAAAAGAGTAATACTCCAAAATACACAGAAATTGTAAGAATTTGGAGAATAATAATACTAAAGTAACAATAATAATAAAGAGTAACAGTAATAATTCAGAGTAATAGTAAAATAGTAATACTAATAGTAATAATCATAGTATTCAAAATACAAGAATTTAGAGTAATAATAATACTAACAGTAATAATCAAAAGTAATAGTAAAATAGTAATACTAATAGTAATTAAGAGTAATAGTAATAATTCAAAGTAATAGTAAAATAGTAATATTGACAGTAATAATCATAGTATGTTCTTTGTATAAAATGATCAAATAATTAACATAGAGAGTCTAAGCTTGCAAAATATTAATACTAAGAGTAATATATTTTTTCAAAATGAGAACTTCTAACCAGAATTGTACTGTTTTATTCAAGCTTCAATAAAAGAAGAAGATGCACTTGGCCTTTCAGTGATCATAAGCTCATTCCAGGTTCCACAAAACTACAATAAAACCCGACCCCTCCCAAGTTGTCATATAGGGTATTCTGAAGTGGTACACTCTTTGATTCTTTTATTCTCTCATACACAGAGGTTTCATGGCATCTAAACCCTAGCTTGAGCAAGAACAAGAAATCACCTGATATTAAAGAGGAGATTGAAATATTTGGAAACAAGCGTGGTAGTATGAAAAATTAATTGAGAAAATCACGATCTTGTTTCTGCAATAGGTTGTCAATTGAAATATAAATATCTATGCCTCCAATGAATGCCTTGGTTGGAGTTATTAGATAATGTTTTAGTGAATTGATGGCCCATGCCTAGTAATTTAGCCGTTTAACAAGGGGATATTTGTTGAATTTTACGAGCAACATATAAAATTATGTTATTAATTGTCTAGTGAATATTACAAGTTGCTGGACGGACTACATTGTGGTGAATTTTGCAGTAACTTATTAAATTATGTTCTTAGTTATGTTGGAAGCTGCTAACCTGTTAGTGGATGCGACTAACTTATTTTAACATTCAAAGTGTCTAGATGGTATTGGATTTTAAAGTAGTAAGTACTTTTTTAAGCAGATTATAGGCGAAAAAGGAATGTTTGGTAGGTCAATATAATTGAACAATAGAATTTTGTAGAACTGAGACCTTGAATGAATTTAATAGCTGGTTCGTGTCATAGCACTAGAGGGCTCACTCATGGTATGGTTGGCAGATGCCTCTACTTCTTACCACGTTTTCCACTATGGATAGCTTGTACATTCTCCATGTATATCAATCTCACACAAACCTATCCACTTGACAAGAGATTCAAGGTGTCTATGATAGGTGGAACCCATGTGACAAAGGCACTAAACAAAAGCTTAAAATAAGTTTTATTTTCTGTTTTTTATATTGGATGTGATGTTATAATAATCTCAGGCAAGCCTTCAAAACTTTGTAAATTATATTTCCATCAAAAAATAAAAACATAATAGAACGTTGTTCAGAGAAAAATGTATGTTCACATCCAAACCCCCAATGCCCAATGCCACCTATCGAGACATCCATCCAAAAGAGGAGCCACAACGTATCCTGATGGGATTTATGCATTTGGAATTGGGTTTCCACCAAGATATTTCAATTGCAGATTGTTGTCATCTAGAATTGGGTTTCCACTGATGGAAATTTCTGAATATTTTGAACAAAACAGAGGAAGCAAAGTTCCTCAACTAAACACAAAGTAATGATAGAAATGTGGACAAAGAGATGGAGAAAAGCTCTATTTCATTAGCCATAAAAATGACTGTTACAAAATACAAACGTTGATAACAACTACAGTTCTGGAATAAACAAAATACTCCTTACTCTATTTTTCAATTTGTGCTTTTACACATATTTCTATTTCAGCAACACACAGTTAGTTGCTGAAACTCCACACAGTCTATTGCTGAAACACAGTCTGTTGCTGAAACACTCAGGAAAATGCACTGCTGCTACAAAACACAATGATTCGGATTTCCTCTGTTTTCTGCTCTCTGTCTTCTTCTCTGCCTCTGTCTCTAATTCTCTATCGTTCTCTATTTCTCTAACATTAAAACTACTGTTGTCTATTACATATATATGTTTGAAAAACATATTTGACTTAAAACATTAAAATAATAAAAATATCTTTTAATCTTATCAGCCTTTTAAATGCAGTAAGCAGTGGGAGACGACGTGATGCCATTTGGAAAAACAAAGTCGGCTGTTGCAGGGGCATTAACTCTGAAAATTTAATGCATAGTGGAGTGAAAAAATAAAACATGACTTTGCGGCATCCGTCGTTCTGAAATATCCACAGAAATCAGATTTCTGTCCACCTGTTTCAGATTGCAGTTGGAATTAATTTCCAACACTCCCCCTTAATTACAACTGCTGCTATCTTGCATACCCAGACATTCTCTGAGATAATCAAAACTTTTCTTTCCCAATGGTTTTGTCAAGATGTAAGAAAATTGCTCATTTGTTCCGCAGTGCTGCAAAAAAATCTCACCATTATTAACCAATTCCCGTATGAAGTGAAACTTGGTGTCTATGTGCTTTGTCCTTTTATGAAAAACATAATTTTTAGACAATGCTATCACCGAGCTATTGTCACAGTAAATGGTTGTGCCCTTTTCTTGTTCATGACACAAATCTCTGAGAACTCTTCTCAGCCATACTGCTTGGCATGCTGCTGTTGTTTCTGCCACATATTGTACCTCTGCAGTTGACAAAGCCACAATTGGTTGCTCCTTGGAAGCCCATGAGATGGCTCCTGATCCCATATGAAACACATATCCTGATGTGCTATTCCTATCATCAACACTTCCATCCCAATCACTGTCATTGTAGCCTGTCAACATGAAACTTTTAGAAGAGAAGTATAAAATACCAAACCCCTTCATTCCATTCACATACCTTAGAATCCTCTTGGCTACCTGCCAATGAGTCTCTTTCGGTCTTTCCATAAATCTGGAGATTAAAATCACAGAATGAATTATATCTGGCCTAGTTGCAGTCAAGTACATGAGGCTGCCAACTATGCTCTTGTATAAATTTGGATCAAAATCCTTGCTGCTGTCTTTTTTACTCAATTTCAACCCCATTACAGTTGGAGTCACAACTGCCTTGCTGTTCTGCATGTTAAATCTCTTCAACACTACCACATATTTAACTTGGGAAATGAAAACACCATTTTCACTTTGGTCTACTTCAATTCCAAGAAAATATATTAAGAATCCCAAGTCAGTCATTTTAAACTCATTTTTCATGACTGCTTTAAAATCAGCAATGAGAGAAGCATCATTGCTAGTAAAAATTAAATCATCTACATATAAAAAAACAATAATAATATTACCGTCATTCTCATTTCTGTAGAGTGTGGGTTCACCATCACACTTCTCAAACCCATTCTCAATCAGGTAAGCATCTATTCTACTGTACCGTGCTCTTGGAGCTTACTTCAGCCCATAAAGACCCTTCTTCAGTCTGCATACTTTATGCTCTTGGCCTTCAACTTCATAGCCTGGAGGTTGTTCAACATATACCTCTTCTTTTAACACTCCATTTATGAATACAGATTTAACATCCATATGATAAATCTTCCATTTGTGTTGTGCCACAATAGACAATATTTCTCTGATTATTTCCATCCTTGCGACTGGTGCAAAGGTTTCATCATAGTCTTTGCCTTGTTGCTGCTTGTAGCCTTTCACAACAAGTCTTGCTTTGTGCCTATTGATCTTGCCTTCAGCATTTCTTTTGGTCTTATAGACCCAATTAACTCCAATGGCATCTTTGCTTTCAGGAAGGTCCACTAACTCCCATGTTTTACTCTTCTCAATTGCACCAATTTCTTCATTAATTGCTTCAATCCATTTATCTTCATTTACAACATCTTCAAAATGAATTGGGTCATCAAAATGACAATATAAAGTGAATAAAGAATTCAGACCGGTATTGTTACTTACCTCTCCTTGTTCATAAATCTCATTCAAATTTCTGAATCTTGGTCTTCTTGGTGTGCTTGGAGTTCCATTTGAACCTGAGGGCGTTTCTGATCTGTGTGGTGTGATTAGAGAAGCACTTCCTTGAGTTTTCAATGCCGTTCGAATTCCAGCTTGTGGTGTGGTTTTTTGTGCTTGCAGTGGTGGAGGACGAGCAACCGAAGAAGGGTTATTGGCTGCTATCCCTTCCTCTTCTTCTTCGTGAGACACAATTGTCTTCACGTTCACTGTCTTCTCTAAGCTTCCATCCCAAGCTTCATATTCAATGAACTGCACATCTCTGCTTACTATCAATTTCTTGGTGGATGGATTATAAAGTTTGTATGCTTTTGACTCATCACAGTAGCCAATAAAGACACACTTCTCCCCCTTACTGTCAAGCTTCTTTCTTAGCTGATCCGATACATGTGCATATGCTACACAGTGGAATACTCTCATGTGAGTGAAAGTTTGCTTTTGTCCACTCCATGCTTCTTCTGGTATTTTGTTCATGACAGCTTTAGTTGGGCATCTGTTCAAGATGTAAACTACGCAAGTGACAGCTTTAGCCCAGTACTCATGCAGCAAGTGTTTTTCCTTCAGCATACTTCTGACCATGTCCAAAATGGTCTTATTCTTCCTTTCTGCAACACCATTTTGCTGAGGTGTATACCTCGCGGTAAATTTCTTTCATATGCCATTCTCTCTACAGAAACGCAGAAAGTCTTTGGAGATGTACTCTCCACCTCTATATGTTATGAGAACTTTGATATAATGCCCACACTGCTTCTCAACAAGAGTTTTGAAGTGACAAAATTTCTCAAACACTTCAGTCTTTTGTTTCAACACATACACCTATGTCTTTCTGGTGTAATCATCAATGAAAGTTAAAACATATTTATTTCTAGAAAATGATGGTATTTGCATTGGTCCACACACATCAAAGTGAACAATTTCAAAGGGTGCTTTTGCCCTTATACTCTTTCCTGCTGGAAAGCTTTCTCCATGTTTTTTTCCCAAGATGTAGCCTTCACAAAGGCTATCCGGATTCTCAATCAATGGCAATCCCTTTACCATTCCCTTTCTGTGCAACAGATTCTAGCCTCTGAAATTGAGATGTCCAAATCTCAAGTGCCACAACCAATTCTCATCTTTCACTTGTTCTTGAAAAACATCTTGTGTTATAGCTGCAATAGTTCTTCCTTCCTTCAAATCTGCCCTGAGTTTGAGAGGAAACATTCTATTGCTAGTCATTTGCACCTCTGCAATGATCTTCTTACTTGGAGGTATGTCTCTGATTGTACACATGTCATTTTTTAAGAACACATTGTAACCTTTGTCAATGAGCTATCCAATGCTCAAAAGATTACATTTCAGACCAGGTACACAGTATACCTCTGGCACAATCATCTATTCTCCATTTCTTGCTAGGATACTGACTTTGCCTTTACCCTTGACAGATATCTTACTATCAGTTCCTGTTGTTACCTCAGATTTCACATTTTCATCCAGATTGGAAAACATGGCAATGTTTCCAGTCATGTGATTACTACAACCTGAGTATAAGAACCAAAAATCTTCTTGTTTGTCTTGTGCAATGTTACATGTTAACGACACAATCTTTGGGTTCTTATCTTCTTCATTTGCAAAATTAGCATTTTACCTATTATTCATGTCATTTTGGTTTTTCTTACATTCATTGGCATAGTGCCCATATTTCTTACAATAATGACATTGGACTTGGGATTTGTCATACCTTTGTCCATGAGCTTGTTGTTTGCTTGAACCTTCATCTTCGTTCTGATTGTAGCTCCTTCCGCTTGTGCTAGTAGGATTATTTCTGCCTCTGTTTTGGCTTCTTCCATGACCTCTATTATTTGCTTTGCCTCGACCTCTTCCTCGACTGAATGACATATGAGTCTTGAATTCTTGCTCAAAAGAGGAATCTGTTCCTCTACTCAGTCTGTGTTCATGAGACATAAGAGAAGCACTCAGTTCATCTACAATGAACTGTGAGAGATCCTTTGTCTCTTCTATTACTACCACAATAGCTTCAAACCTTGAGGGTAAACTTCTCAAGATCTTCTCTACAATCCTTATTTCTTCAAGAGCTTCACCATGAGATCTTATCTGGGTTATCAACCCAATAACCTGAGTGAAGAATGAATCTATTGTATCAGAATCCTTTATGCTGAGTGTTTCAAAGTCTATCCTCAACATATGCAACTTTGCAGTCTTCACCTTCGCCATACCTTGATAGGTAGTTTTGAGAATATCCCATGCCTCCTTAGACTTTGTTGTTGCTGCAATCCATGGGAAAACACTCTCATGTACTGATTGAAAGAGAAAAAAGAGGGCTTTCGAGTCCTTCTTCCTGTCGCTCTTCAACAAGTCTCTTTCGGCTACTGTCAAAGCAGCCAACGTTGGTGCATCTGCAGGTTCAGGGTAGTCATTTTCAACTAGCTCCCATAATCCTTGAGAAGAAAACAAAGCTCTCATAGTTATGGAAAAATAACTATGATTCTTCCCATTAAACTGTGGAAGTTGGGAATTTTTCAAACCAGTTCTAGAATCTGCCATCTTATTTGTGTAAGTAAAGAAAATATACTAACTATATAATAAAACAGGAAAGAAATTTCTTTGCTGGAGAAATCTACTCAATAAGCTTCTTATAGCTCCTAGAGTGGAAAAACAAACTCTGTTTTGTCTCACTGAGTGCCTAGACTAGCTCTAATACCATGATGGAAATTTGTGAATATTTCGAACAAAACAGAGGAAGCAAAGTTCCTCAACTAAACACAAAGTAATGATAGAGATGTGGATAAAGAGATGGAGAAAAACTCTATTTCATTAACCATAAAAATGACTATTACAAAATACAAACTTTCATTCTAACTACAGTTTTGGAATAAACAAAATACTCCTTACTTTGTTTTTCAATTTCTGCTTTTACACAGATTTATGTTTCAGTAACACACAATTAGTTGCTGAAACTCCACACAGTCTGTTGCTGAAACACTCTGGAAAATGCACTGCTGCTACAAAACACAGCGATTCTGATTTCCTCTGTTTTCTGCTCCTTGTCTTCTTATCTACCTATGTCTCTAATTCTCTATCTTTATCTATTTCTCTAACATTAAAACTATTGTTGTGTATTACATATATATCTTTGAAAAACATATTTGACTTAAAACATTGAAATAATAAAAATATCTTTTAATCTTATCAGCCTTTTAAATGCAGTAAGCGGTGGGAGATAACGTGATGCCATTTGGAAAAACAAAGTCAGTTGTTGTAAGGACATTAACTCTAAAAATTTAATGCACAGTGGAGTGCAAAAATAAAACACGATTTTGCGACATCCGTCTTTCTGAAATATCCACAGAAATCAAATTTTTGTCCACCTGTTTCAGATTGCAGTTGAAATTAATTTCCAATATCTAGGGGGATTTTCAATTGCACATTGTTGTCATCGCTTGTGGGATTCTCTCCATCATTAATTTTGTTGAAATGACCACCTGAACCTTACATACAATGTGTGCATTTACTGAACCATACGTTCATGGTTGCAATATATGGTTGTAATGTTGGAGAATTAGTGTTGGGAGGTTTCAAAGAGAAAATCAACAATATCAAAGCTTTGTTTTGTTTTGTTATACCTTAAATTGAATGAACATCTCTGAAATGTTTAAGAGAAGAGTATTTATGAGACAACAGTATTAGATGAGCATTAAATGTGTTTAAAGCAAGCACATCTGGCAAAGCAGCACCCATCTGGGCACTTGGCTCTTGGCTCCTCTGTAGGTAGAGTGGTACCGAATGGGGTATACCTAAAGTAGTGTCTCATTCAATCAATATTCCATCCATATTCTTCCCCTAAGCTTCAAAATGGGTAAAGGCGTATGCCAAACAGGGGATGGGCTTCTCTAGCTCAAACGACCGATCAAATTCCTTCTTCGCTCAATACTTTTTGTTTTTTCTCTCTCTCAAAGCAGCATCTACCGCTGTAGCAAGCTGCGCTATGTAACAACTCCCATAATTTGATAAAGGTATAAAAAAACATACCGGTCAACTTCAAATATATTGACACCCTGTAAATTAGGAAATTTTGGAAACGTTTTCACAGGCAACTTGATGCTCAAAGTTTGGACAGTTACTCCTCTAGTTTCATGGCAACTAGAGGCAACTTTGTTTTCGTCGACTGCAAACTGGTATGATGCAAACTATTGTCTTTTGAATGATTAATTCAACATGTCACAGGAACCAACATTAGAGTAAGTTATATTTGTTTCTTTCTTTTCAACTCTACATTACATGCTACGTTCATAGTAGAATTGTGTCTTTGTTGCTATTGACAAACCACCAAAAGTCACTTGGTTTGAGAGTAGGTGTCAAGATTAAATGCTGCAACTTGCATTATTTATAAAAAATTTAAAATTGTTAAGAAACGTTGAGCGAATTCAGCACATCGTTAGTCTATATTGAAAGATTATTTTGTGTTACAATTGAGATTTAGTTACAATGTAGAAGTAGGGAAGATATAACAAAATTAATTGGAGTTAAGATTAAGTAACAAGCTCGAAGTGGAGCAAGATAGTGAACGATTATTTTGTGTTACGATTGAGATTTAGTTACAAGGTAGGAGTAGGGAAGATATAACCAAATTAATTGCACTTGAGATTAAGTAACAGGCTAGGAGTGGAGCAAGGCAACAAGGTAGGAGTAGGGAAGATATAACAAAATTAATTGCACTTGACATTAAGTAACAAGCTAGGAGTGGAGCAAGACATAACAGATTTAATTGCATTAAAAAAAGAGTGCAAACTGTTTAGGATTTTAGGTGTTCTTTGGAAAAAAAATCTCTGAAATGCAATTTCTCGTTAGTGAGAGCATTTCTTTCCACTTTTGTCCCCTGAGCTCTAGCGGAGAGCCATACCCATTCTTTTCAAAAGGCTCAGGCTCTGATTGAACTGCTTTAATCAATAGCATCTTCTTTATGTATCCATTTCGCTCCAGAAACCTTTCTTGCCCTTCAGTTTTAATTCAAAGAAAATGAGAACACCAAAAATAAACCTCAATTTTTATTGGGGGCTCAGCTAAAGCGAATAAGTTCCTTAAGCTCCCAACAAATTATGTTGTTGTATCTAGTCATTCTATTATGTTGTTGTATCCAGTTATTCTATTCCATTTTTGTTAGTTGAAAGATAAGCAGACATTTTGCAAATTTATTGAAATTGTCTGCACAGTTTGTTTATACTGAATAAAAAAATACCAATGAAGTATACCAATGAAGTCTTTGTATTGCATATGCTTTCATTTTTATAGAGAATTATCTCTATAATTTGTTTATAATAAATAAAAAAATATCAATAAAGTCTCTGTGATGCTTTCATTTTTACAGAAGTCTCTGCTATTGCAGATGCTAGATGCTTTCATTTTTACATAGCCTCTCAAAATAGGTGAACCGAGATGAAAAACTAGCCTTCTGATAATGTTTGAGAGAATAACTGGCTTTCTGATGATGCAACTCTCTTCACTACAGAGCTACCACCGAACTGAGAGAATAACTGGCTTTCTGATGATGCAACTCTCTTCACTACAGAGCTACCACCGAACGGTAGAGAAAAGCTTGTCCAAACAGAATTGTCGAAACAGAAATCAGAGAACCGTGGATAACCGTGGAGCAAAGCTGGTCAAAACTGAAAAACATAGAACCTTGGAGCAAACATTGTGAGAAAAAATCATTGAAGAAAATCAAATATTCATTATGGGTATCGCTGCAAATTTTGTATCTAAGCAAAGTGCATATATTCATTGCACATGAAGATATATTATTAATACTACTTCAACATAACATAGGGTATTCAGGAAAGATAGGTGGAGCGTTAAGAGATCCTGGATTTAGTCGTTGTATGAGAGAAGAAAAGCATAAACAGCAACCGAGGATCCAAACCATGCCGAAATTGAAGAGAATAACAAAGCCACAAGTCAGAAGGAAATTAAAGAGAAATGCGGGTAGCCACAAGTCAGAGTGCACGTGATCGTAGTCGTCGTTAAACTCGTGGCGGTGACCAAAGTGACGCCCTATGTTAATTGTGCATGAAAAGCAATTGTAGCATTATTTTACACCAAAAACACTGCTTTATAAAAGTCCTTGTATATCGTAGAGATAATACTAGTAGGTGCTTGGGGAGAGAGGCCAAAAAAGACCTCAAAGATTTCTCAGTTGAAACATTCTTCACTGCTTAATAAAAGAAGGAAAAAATGAACAAATTTCAGTTTAAACATCTGTTGTTTTTTTTTAACAGGTTCATATTCCAAAACATTTCGATTACGAGAGTCCCTTCACGAATAGTAATAATAAGAAAAAGACCGTATTGTGAAACACGGCCACCATTGTGCCTTGTGTTTGCAGGGTATTTCAGAATATAATATTCAAATCACAAGAACTCGTGATGACCGTCATTTATTGAACTTTATTTGAAAGGCAAGTTCTCCCCTGATATTAAAATTTTGAAGGAGATTCCCATCCTTCATTGCTTTTTCTAATGAAACGGCTCATTATTTGGATTTGCGTTCAGTGCACGTAAGGACGATGATTATAAAATTTAAGAAGCCGCAGTACTCCCATAGTTCAACTTTCAGCATGCAGATATTGTGTCTTAAGCGAACCGCGTCACGATAGACATATCACGAGCGCCACCAAAAAGTAGTTTTTTAAAGCGAACCACGTCTCGATGGAAATATCATGAGGGCCTCCAAACAGTTCATGTTCTCCTCTCACGAAGATTTTCACGTTAATCCGGCATCCATAGAATATTGCTATACTGTACACACACATTCAAGTCATTTAACTTGCTTTACAAAGATAAAGCATATGTTAATTATTTTTTCTTCCAAGGGAATGAAATCCGCAGCTTAATCTTTGTAAAAGTCGACCTGTATCCTTCACTTCAGTGTATAATTGAGAAAAATTAAGGAATTCTTGGGCTTCCAATTACTCCCTGTCCCAATTGTTTTCATAATTATTACTAAACACGATTTGAGTCGTAATCAATTCTGTGGAGCACACTCGTATTATATGAATTTGAAACATGTGCACAGTTTCATACAAATCAAGCACGTTATGTCTGAATAACATCGCACGGTTTATACTAGACTGGGTTTTAAGACATCTTCGAAACACCTATTTTTTTTATAATGATGTGTGCATTTTGTTTTTCAAATGAATACAACATATTTTATCAAATTTAAACCTGAAATATTTTACTATGTCATCACATTTCATAGATTTATGAATAAAATCAATATAGTGGTTATTTATGATACTTGTTACGGCACCTTGATTTCTAAATGGTTTAGTTATTATGATAATTGTTTTACTCTAAGGATGAACATTTGTTTTAAGGTATAGAAATTTTGGTAAATTTTACTAATTACTAAAATATAAATTGTTTGTCCATATTTTTATCAAAATATTTAAATTTCTATTCATTTTATATAGTTTCTATAATATATTGGTGATTTTCAAAGTAAAATAATTTTTTTATAAATGAATAATTTCAAGAAAAATGGAAAAATAATTGAAAATTATCTCTGAAATATATATGAATTTTCTTATTGTAGTCCCACTAAAACATACAAAAAAAAATTGTATATACAGTGTATTTAAAATTACAAAATCGGAAGAAAGAAGCGCTCTGCAATCTCTATCCTAGGGTTTGCTTTGAGCACAGTCTGCATACTGCTTCCGACACTGGCAAGGGGCAGTGCCCTGCTCCAAGACCTGCGGCAAAGAGGGTTGGCCCTGGCCCAGCGGATGGGAAGGTCGAGGGTCCCAAGGGCTCCATATTTCAAACAAATCACAGTTGACAAAGGCAAAAGCCCGATGGAGGGAGTATGGACCATGGGATCGGACTCTGCAACAAACAAGACAAAAAAGGACGGCAACACCAAGGTGAGTCTACCCCACAACCAGCCAAAAGTTATCAAGAGTCTACAGGGGCAAGATAAAACGCATTCTACCCAGGAAAAGGGACCTCGAGAAGAAGAAGCAAAGGCCCAGGAAACTGAAGCAAATGAAATCCTTGGCCTGGACAACTCTGATCTAGAAGGGTCAGCAGATGAAGGGGTCCAGCAGAAGAACCAGGGAATATGTAAGCCGAAAACCAAGGAAAGCCTCAGGGTGGTCATAAAAAATCCATAACTGCAAGCATATAGGGATCATATGGCCATTCATGCAATGATATGCAAGTTCATGGGCTTTTGGCCCAATGAAAAGGCCTTATGCCAATGGATCAAACAAACATGGAAGCCGCGGGGAGATGTGCAGCTACACCTAGGTGCCAAAGGTTTTTTCACGGTGGTCTTTGCTAGCCTAGAAGACAAGGACCACATCTTCGATGGAGGCCCTTATTTCTATGCCTCAGCTAGTGTCTATATGAGACCTTGGAAACCAAAATTTGCATCGGAACAAGAGACATTCATGCATGTTCCTGTGTGGATTCGATTGTTTTCCCTGCCAATCGACTATTAGAGACCAGCGGTGCTGGAGCAGATTGGAAACACACTCGGGACTTTCGTTTGAGCCTCTGAAGCCACTATCCAAAAAAGGTACACTTCTTATGCTCAGATCTGTGTTGAAATGGATGTTTTTGGGGCTTTGCATGAGGGTTTATGGTTAAAATACATAGATGAAGTCTATTTTCAAGCCATAGACTATGAGAAAATACCCTTTAGGTGTCGAAAATGCCATTAACACAACCATTTAATCCGGGAATGCCCCCTAAACAAAACTATTAAGAAAGACAAGGAGAAATCGGGTAAAACCCATGATGGTTTTGTCCAACCCATCGAAAGACACTGGACTAACAGGAAAACCCCACCGAAGATGGATAACCAGATCAAGGGAACCTTGAACACCTATGAGGTGCTCGGAGAGGACTCCCTGGTGGATGAGAATACTCAAAACCCAGCCTCTGAGCAGGAAACCATTGGGATAGCAAAACAAAGCACCCATCCAAAGATGTCGATTATGATCAATGACCTGCTCCTTGAGCCCAACTTTGGGAAAGATGCAGAAGGAGATGAGGAAATGGCCCTAAGTGAAGTTGGCATAGAGGATCAGGACTTAGGAGATATCCTAAAAAAAGAAGGGCTAGACCTCAACTCCATAGTTGAGCAATGGAAACAGAAAGGAATCGACCAAATCCCAGAGAAAGAGATTGACAGGGTCAACTACCTATTCCTATCAAGGCAATATGCAACATTAAAGGGTCTGAAAAGAAGTCACAGGGCAACTAAAGGCCTAGGTATTAAGGCACAGAACCTACACCACACGCAGGCCAGCACTAAGCACAAAAAGAAAAGAGGCAGAAGAACCAACAAAGATGCTCTCCAGGAGCTGGGTCAGATGTTAATCAACTTGGGTAAAATGAAATCCCTTGAGGCTTTCTCCTTCTCCTCTTCAACTTGTTTAATCATAAAATTTCTCTCATGGAATGCAAGAGGGTTGGGTAGCCAAAAGAAACATATACTCCTAAGAAAGAAAGTCACTCAAGAAAATCCTGACATATTTTTCCTTCAGGAAACTAAATGTTCCAGACAAAAGTTGGAAGAACTAGGCAAATGACTAGGAAAGCGTATGGAGCACCTGGCAGTTGAAGGAAGCGGCATAAGTGGAGGCCTTGCCATTTTTTGGAATCCTTGTTGCCTTCACCTCCTAAATGCTAAAGCAACCAAATATTTCCTCTCCCTTGAAATGCAGATCTTGGGAGAGAAGGGTACCTTTTTGTTCACTAATGTATACAGCCCACAACGACTGGAAGCAAAGCTATTGCTGTTGGAGAATCTTACTAAGCTGCATCTCAGACATCCCAATACCAAAGCCATCTATGGAGGAGATTTCAATAAGATCACCTCTCTTGGGGAAAAGAAGGGAGGATTGTGGTCTCTTAACAGCGATGCAGAGACCTTCATTTCTTTCATCAAATCTACCAACTTGGTGGATATTCATCCTCAGAAGGCCTCTTTACCTGGACCAACAAAAGAGGAGGAGATAGCCATATTGCCTCCCAGCTTGATCGATTTCTAATTTCTGATGGCATTCTTCTAGAGGGGGTCACTGTTGATTCTGAAATCCTCCCCTCCAGGGGCTTGGATCACTCGCCCGTTTCGCTGAATGCCACCATCCTAGGTACACCCAAAAACAGACCATTCCGCTTTGAAAAATTTTGGCTCACCCACCTAGATTTTTCTACCAATATTAAGCTATGGTGGAAGGATCCCTTCGATGTCAGAGGAAATAAGATTTTTAGGCTCCAGGCCTGCATGAAACATTTAAATACCAAGCTAAGAGCATGAAACCAAGAGGTTTTTGGAAACATTGTTTAGGACAAACAAGCCTTGGAGAACCAAATGGAATCCATTCACAACATCTGGATTAAAGGGATTATATCTCAGGATTCCACCAACACAGAGCGTGACTTGATGCAAAAATGGAATGAGAGATGTCACCAGGAAGAAATTCTATGGAGGAAAAAATCCAGCGTTTAATGGTTGAAAGAAGCCGAGAAAAACACTAAATTCTACCATAGATCTACCATGGATTACATGTATAATAATAAGATAACCAGGATTAAGGATGAGCAGGGTAATTTCTTCCAGTCACATCAAGAAATCACCTCCATCCTCCTGAATCATTTCAGACTCATTGCCACATAACCTGACTCTAATAGACAGGAGGCTATCAATGAAGTCATCTCCTCCATCCCTAAGCTCATAATAGAAGAGAAAAAAAAAGCTTTGGACCGTCTGGTCTCCCTCATGGAGGTTGAAGAAGCAGTCAAATAGATGGCTAACGGGAAAACCCTAGGCCCGAATGGTTTTACCATTGATTTTTTTAAAGCATGCTGGGATGTACTGAATCAGGATATTTGGGAGGTAGTTTAGGACTCTAGGATATACTCCTCCATTCTCAAATCCCTCAACTCCACCTTTATCGCCCTTATTCCCAAGGAAGAGGCTGCTTGCACCCCCTCCAAATTCCGACCTATAGCGCTTTGCAATGTGTTGTACAAGATCATATCTAAGGTTATGGCCAACAGATTAAAGCCCATCCTACCTCTGATTATCTCTGAAGAGCATTCAGGTTACGTGGAGGGAAGGAAAATAATTGACAATGTCCTTTTGGCTCAGGAAATGATCCATACCCTTCAATCCCAAAAGAAAGCAGGCATGATCATACAACTGGACCTCTCAAAATCTTATGATAAGGTCAGTTGGAGTTATCTAGAGGTTGTGCTAGTTGGTTTCGGTTTCCACCCAAGATGGATTACATGGATCCTAGCTATGGTAAAATCTCCCAGCTACTCCATCCTTGTTAATGGTGCCCCTTCTGAGCCTTTCCTTCCATCCAGAGGTATTCAGTAGGGGGATCCCATCTCTCCATTCCTCTTTTTTATCCTAATGGAAGGTCTCAGTCACATCATCCATTCTGCAAAGGATAAGAATGTCATCAAGGGTCTCCAACCCCTGAATCATGCTCCAGCAACCACTCATCAACAGTTTGTTGATGATACCATGCTGCATGGAATTCCTACAGTCAAGGAGGCTAAAGGGTTCAAATCCATCTTAAACCTTTTCAGCCTAGCTTCCGGTATGGATCTCAACCTAGCAAAATCCTCTATTTTCTTTTTCAACACTCACCTATCAGTCCAGAAGCACCTAACAGATATTCTGGGCTTAAAAAGATGTAACCTACCTTTGAAGTATCTCGGCATACCTCTGACGGACAAGCCGTGGAAAAAGTTACATTGGGAAGGTCTACTTTCCAAGCTGGAGGACAGGAGTAACCACTGGACCAATAGAGTCCTTAATTTTGCTTCCAGATTGGTTATGACTAAGGCAGTTCTCCAAGCCATACCCCACTACATGCTCTCAATTATACTAGCACCTAAAGGGGTACTTCAGAAAATAAGAAGCATTCAAAGGACCTTCCTTTGGTCAGGTAAGACGAACAAACCCAAATGGGCACTAGTGGCTTGGGATAAACTCTGCAAACCTAAAAACCTGGGCAATCTGGGGCTACATGATCTTGAGGTGGTTAATAGAGCCTGCGGAGAAAAAATTTGGTGGCACTGGCTCAAGGAGCCCCACACTCCTTGGGCGAGAATTTGGAAGGCTAAATATGCAGATCAATGGAGAAGCGAGGAACTTATTAGAATGACTGAGGCCCCTGCAGGCTCCCCTACTTGGAATCTTGCTAGGGTTAACAGGAACATCATTCAGAATCACTGTTTTTGGGAACTTTGTAATGGAACCAATGCTTTATTTTGAGAGGACGCATGGCAACAACTTCCTTAGTTAGAAAGTGATGACTTACAACCACTTCAGATATGGTTTAATACTAATGGTAAGAGAAAGGTCCATCAGTATTGGGCAGATAACAATGATAATCAGCAATGGAGCAAATGGAACTTAAACCCCCCTGCCCCCACCAGATGGGCACTTCATGGAACTCTTACACTCCCTCAACACTGCTCTTAGGAAAGGACTGATACAGACTACTCAGGGGTAGAATCTTCTAAGATGGGGTAAGCTCAACAGTGGCACCTTCAACATCAAGGAGGCTAGAAGATATATCGAAAACAGGGACAATGAAGACAGAGTAGATTGGTTCTCCAATGTTTGGGACAACAACCTTTGGCCAAAAATTAAAACCTTTATCTGGCTACTTATGAATCGAAAAATTCTCACTGGGAGAATTTGGTGAAAAGAGGGTTCATAGGACCGTCCAGATGCCCCCTATGTGAGAAACAGGAGTAAACTATGAACCATTTTCTTAATGATTGTGCCTAGACCAACAACCTATGGGAATGGCTAAAAGAAATATTTAAACAAAATGAGTTAACTAGGGATTCCATTCAAGACAGTATTACAAACTGGCACTCTAATTACTCAAATAGCAACATGGTTAACACACTGTGGAGGATGAGCCTCGGATTCATTATCTGGACAACTTAGAAGGAGAGAAATAAACACATATTTCAGAAATAAGAAAATAGGTAGCTGGATGACATCAAGACTATTATCATGCAAGGCTTAAAAGAGAAGGCACTTACCTGTTAAGAAACTAAGTAGGCCAACTCGCTATCTCCAAATGATGTGCGCATTCTGGGGTTGTTTGGTATTTCTGGCCCGTCAGGGCTCAATGCTCAGGGAATTCACCTCCAGCCAACTCCCTCCCCATCATTTTGGCAGGCCCCTATCCCAGGCTTTTGCAAGTTGAACTTCAATGGGGCCTCGCGAGGAAATCCTGGTCTAGCAGGGCTAGGGGGTGTCCTAAGAAATGAGAGAGGAGAAATTCTTCACATTTTCTGTAGGGAATTGGGCGAGGCTACAAACAATGAAGCCGAATTTGCCACTTTGGAGCAAGGGCTCCGTATCCTTATTCGTCTTGGAAAAGGTTCGGTCATTGTGGAAGGTGACTCCTGTTTGGCCATCAATTCCGTAAGGGAAATCCAGAATGGAACGAGGCCAGGAAAATCCACAAAGCACTGGCGTCTGGCTGTAGTCACAGAACTAATCGCGGAGCACCTAACCTCTCTCAGTAGCATAGTTCTTCAGGCTGTGCGAAGGAAAGAAAATGCGTTAGCAGATTGTTTGGCCAACTATGTTGTCGATCACCCGTCGGAGGTCCATGACACGTGCTGGCAAAACGTGACGCAAGATGAGCTTCGGGATAAATGCTCCATCATCTTGAGGCAGGACATCACTGCAAGTTCAAATGAGGAGGACATCCTACAGATAATAAATCATCAATGGCAGATGTGGATCACCAGTAAGATTAATGACATTAGTTGGCACCGTTGGAGAATTTTCTTTTCTTTGGAATGCTTTAGGAAAGGCAGCCAACCGTCCAAAAGGACAACCGCCGGATCAACCGATCCTTGTGGAGGCTAGCGTGGAGCCTTCAAGCATATGATAGTATCGAACTTAAGGAGAGGATCTTTGATCACAGCTCTGGCATAATTTTTTGCATAAGATAGTGAGCTGCCATTTATTATGGAAATACGCAGCATTCGGCTGGATTATCGTTCCCCCTGACGGCCAGTAACTCTATAAATCACATTTCTTTCTCTCCCTTCCTCATTTGTTTCCAAGCTTTGGTTGGTTTGCGCTCTGGTTCAGTGCTTGATTTTTATGAAATTTGGGAGTTTGTTGTTTTCTTTTACTTCTGGCCGATGGCGGAACACAATCTCCGCAGTGTCAAGGCCATGAAGGATATCGAGAGGGCTAAGGAATTTTATAATACCTCCATTTCCAAGAAGGGCAAACATACAATTGACCTGCTTCAGGAGGAGGTAAACAAGTCTAGGGCTGAGGTGGATGATCAAACTGTCAGCAAGGAGCTGGACTGGCTGGTCGACTCGGGTACGCCCTCCACTCAGGAAACCCAGTTCCTTCAAACCCAAGTTGTAGCTTGGCAATTGAAGACGATGCTGGCCAAATCCATTGACATGCATGGTGCGGCCATTAAATATACTTTTGCTATGACATCCATGGATTTTTCCAAGAATAATTCACAGTTAGATAAGCTTGAGATTTCCCTGAATTCATTCACTGAAGAGCTCAGAATGCAAGCGACGGTGCTAGATAATTTCGTCTGACGTTTAGACCTGTACCTGTGGCATGTCCTCAATGTTTTGATCAAGATCTCGACATATGATTCTCATTCCACCATCATTCATCGCTTCAAGCCACGAGTGCTGCCGAAGGGTGCTGAAGAGGCCAGCCCCAGTGCTGCAGGATAGTCTGGTGCCTCTAATCCTATTCTGTAATGTTTTTTCACACTATCATGTTCTTTCACTTTCTGTTAATAGTGTCTAAGCAGTCTATCAGCGGCCTATGTAATACTATAGGCAAGTCCTATGTTATTAGCGCCACTCCCATCTTAGGAAACCCTGCGTGGTTGGCCTGTTTTGGGTCAATTTTGCTTGATCCTACTGTTACAGGGGATATTTTTGGTCTAGTTGTCTTTATGACCTGCAGTTGAACTGGCCTGGGCACCTCCAAGGTTTTCTGGATCAATCAGGCCATTTTGTAACTATATGTACTTTAAGTTTCTCTGTTTAATATAATTCTACTGACTTACACAAAAAAAAATATATATGAATTTTCTTATTGACCAATAATCAAATAAGCATATAAACATTTGATTCAATAGTACTACATCTAAATCAAGTAGAAAAACAAATGCATAAAAATGTCACTTTGAGGGGAAATACTCATTTTGACTCTATGTTTATATATAACTTTTCATGATTTTGAAAATTAAATCTCTTTTATATAAGTAGGAGACAAGAGGCATAATATTAATGATATAATATGAGAACAATAGTATAGCACTAACAATGCATTGGCTACAGATAAACAGATTTCATATATTTATAAATCTCAGTCCATCTCCTTCTCTATGATTCTAAGATTAACTAGAAATAGTTTCACTAAGCTTATGACCCTCAATTTTATTTTTCAACTTCGTACAAGGAACATAATTCACCTTCATGTTTATGGACACATGTACTTGGTCATTCATGGGATTAATGGATTATATATTTTTCAAAAATATATGTTTTTGGATCTTTTCCAAAATAGAAAGTTCAATATTTCAAATTTCTCTTATATTTCATTTGATCATGTGATCACGGAGAGGAACCAATAATAAGATAAGCTCTCTAAAGATAGTCAGAAAATGAGTAGAAGTATATAGATGATCAAAGAAAAATTATAGGGCATCTCCTACTTTCATGCATACTAATCCAATGAGTTTCATTTGAATATGCATTGCACCTCCTCCTTTTGTTTCAATTTTTCAAGACTCATACAAATGAATGTTCATAGCTGGATTAAACATAAGTTTTAAATATAGACACCTTCATATAGATGGATTATTTGAATATAGCATATGTGGAAATTGTAGCAAGGAATCGCTTCATTAACTTGTGCCTTAGCGAAAGATGGTAATTTGAATTCAGTCTCATAGATATTTGAGTTAGTTTTCAGTTAACAAGTGTGATGTGATGTATCATTGAGTTATTGTGAGTTAATTCAAGTTAGATGGCTTTCAGTTCATTATGTATTGGCTGATAGTTAAAATTTAGCTATCTAGTGGAGTTAAACTCTAGTGTTTGTGAATGAACTCATCTCTATTTCTCTAATAGAGATATACATGACTCCTTGATTTTATTTGAGTATTTTGAGTTTTTTTAACACAAGAGACTGTTAGTTAGCTAGTTGCAGCTACTAAACTTGGCTGTAGTAGTTCATGCAATTTGAATTTTTCATTGAGATTGAATGAAGGCACAAATCTATTTATTCATTGTACACAATTTTTTTGTAGAGGTTTGAGAACAAACCAAAGAAATTTTTCTTGGGAATACACAAGGAAATAGGAGAAATTCCTATATTCTAGTGTATTTTTGTGCTAGGAATATGAGCTCCTAGGAGGCCTTATTTCCCTAAGTTCTGGGAAAGTATTGAGTTTTGGGTTGATCAATATTCCAACCTAACTTCACGATTGAATCAGTTTCTATGTAATAGTTCAAATTTCTCGGTTGATTCAATACAAGAATGAGGTGTTTTTCCCAGTTGGGTTCCTGTGATAGATTTTTTGTTCTATATGTGATTTTTTTTTTATTCATTGTTTTCTTTCTGCCAAAATTTGGTAGAGAAATATCCTCTTTTCATATCAGTTGGATCTCATTAGTAATTACAATATTTTAAGGGTTTTCTACATTGTATCAGAGTTGAAAACAAGATATATGTCATGTTCCTTGATCAAATTCAAAAATCATTAGAGAGAAGATCAATTAGTGCATGAATTCTACAAGAGCGGGAATCAATGCATCCTATGGTTTGAGGACAGAGAATGCCCTAGAAGAGACCTCAAGCTTGTGTACATGGAAGGACAAAATGGAGGTTGTGTTAAATGATAATGGGGTTTTGAAATACTTGAAGATCGATATTCCTAAAAATCCTACATCAGATGCATAACAACTCACTCAGTGGAAGAAGGACATTGGAAAAGCTAGGAGGATGATCATAGGAGTATTTAGAAACCATATTGTTCAAAATTTTCATGGAAAGGATACACCATTCCAAATGTGGAAGGCCCTTACTGATCTATTAGAAAGAAATAGTGATGCCAAAAAACTTTCTTTAAAGAAAAAATTGAGGAACATCTGAATGGGAAAGGATAATCACATTGGTACATATCTATCTAGGTTTTCTAAAGGGATGGATGGGCTTGGAAATTTTGGAGAGATAGTTCCACCAATAGAGCTTGAGAGCCTTACTCTTCTTAGGCTTTAAAAATCTTGGCATAATTTTAAAGATACAGTGAATGGTAGATATAATCTGCTTTATTGGGAGAGATTGTGGTCATATCTTTTGCAGGAAGAGATAGAGAGGAACACAAGGGATGGAATCTCATTTGGGATAGAAAATGAGGAGAGAATTTATTTAGCTTGAAAAGGGAAGAAAGCTAAGAGATCAAAGGTCCAAGGAAAAACTAAGTCTTATCAAAATGGAGGCAAGGAAAAGCAGGATCTTAGCAAGATCAAGTGTTTTCATGAATTTCCAAATAAGAAAACAAGCATATTGCATCAAGAGCAGGAGAAGAAGTACTCTATGCTCAATTAGAATCAAATTTCTCATTGGTATATTCCATGAAAAGTTGAACATGAGGTAACATGTGGTACATTGACTCAAGGTATTCATTCCACATGGCTTGGAATAAAAGATTCTTCAGCATTTAGGGGGGAAAATACATGAAACTCCATATTGAGGTTGGATACTATGACATATATGTGACCAAAGGTGTTAGCACAATAAGCTTTAAAAGGGAGTATGATTCCCCTGTCCATATCAAGAATGTGATTTAGGTTCAAATATTGAAGAAAAACCTTGTCTTGGTAGTAGTCCTCGAAGTCAAAGGCTATGATGCAGTATTCAACAAAGGAAAAGCCTACCTCAAACATTCTTCTTCAGTACACGTCAAGGAGATTGGTTTCAGGCTGAATAACCTATATATATTTGAGGTTGATGCATGTGTATCCTTGAGCAACAAGGTAGAGAGTTCCCAACATCAAGAATAGGTGGTTGAGCGAGAGCAAGATAGAGCTCTCAAGATGGAGCCCAAAACAATATCTCAGTTTTAGTCTTAGCTATTTGGCAGTTGGGTTGACCAGTAGGAAAATGATGATGAATACCATAGCCCAGGGAAAGTGGAGGCAACCACTCATTCAAATAATTCCAGTATAGTGAAATTTCAAGCCAAGTGCATAGACGATTAAGTTAAGGGAGATCAGAAGAGAGTTGAGTCTCCCAGCTTCAAGAAAAAAAGCATGATGAGAAAGAGGATCTTAAAAGATGGTTCTACAAAAGAAAGAAGATAAGTATTATAACTCGGAGGGAGAAACTATAGTATTACAAAGCTTGGTATATTGATATTCGACAAGAAAATTTCAACACTCATGCCTAGTTTCTTTAAGCACCTAGACTAGGGTGGGGCCCACAGTGCTATTTTCGGGTGCATGTCTATTTCGGTTATCCCTTAATTAAGATGGATAATAAATTGTAATCTATTCTCAATGATGACTTGAAATATTTAACTAAGAGTGATAAACTCAGTTAACTAGTGGATTTCGAGTTAGAGGTAGTTGGTGAGGCATGTAGGGTCATTCTAGTTGTAGCATAGTTCAAAGTGCAGTGGTGCATTAGTTAATGCAATTTGTAATCAATTTAATTGAGTTAAGTGATTTAAACTCAGTTGTGATAGTTATAACTGAAGATACAGTAGCAAGAGATGAAGTGAATTAAATATTAATTAATTCACAATCAATGATCTCACATGTAACTTAGGATTTACTATTATTAGTTGCATGCATGTCAGATCCAGTGGAGACCTAGTTGAATTCTAGGTGAAAGGGGAGTTGACTATCAGTTGTAGGATTATTGGCTTGCACACATGCAACCAAACACCCATTAGAGTGCCCATGATACTTGTGTATTCAAGGAGGGGAAAAATTCCTATCTCTTATGGATTGCATTCATCAGGGATTGCAGAAGCAAGGAAGGATGTCTAGAGGCTGAGAATTGGCTATGTGATGGTCATTTTTGCATATGATAGTGTGAGACAATTAGCTTAGTACTGGAGGGCTCTTATGAGAAGATTTTTGGATGTAATTTTTCCATGATCCATGCTTAATATACAATAGAAGATAGTGGGGTTTTTAGTTGTAAGATTTCCTTGGGAAATTATCTATGTTGTGGTTGATTTGATTCTTATTTATGCTCATGTGATTAGCGATTTTTTTTTTTAATTCCACAACAGATTTGTAGAAGCGATTCAATATTTAGCTTTAATATATTTTTAGAAGGGGTAAATCCAAGATATAAATGCATGTTTTTTAATTTCTACACGGTATCAGAGCACAGGAAATTGCCGAAGTGAAGCAGGAGCTGAGTTTGTGACTAGATAGAATTCGAATTTGCAAAAATACTTTATTGGTGCTACAGTTGATTCAAGATCGAAATGGCTTTTAATGGCTTGAGGTTGGAATATGCACTTAAGGGCAGCTCAAACTATATTTCTTGGAAGGACATAATGAAGGCAGTACTCAAAGAAAATGGCTTGAAGGAATTAATTAATAATGATGTTCCTAAACCCGCTGTGACAGATGCTGCAAATCTTGATGCATGAAAAAAGAAAGTAGAAAAGGTGAGGAGGATCCTGTTGGAGGGAGTTCAAGACAACATTATCTCAAGCCTCCGTGGGAAAGCCACACCATATGCAATGTGGAAAGCTTTAACAGATCTATTCCAAAGAAGAAACAACCATAGGAAATTGGTGCTCAAATATAAACTCAGGATGATCAAGATTGAAAAGGGCAACACCATTCCCAGATATCTAACAAAGTTTGTCCAATGTCTGGATAAACTGGGGAGTGTTGGAATAACAGTCATTGATGATGATTTGGTGATCTTCGCTCTCTTAGGACTTCCGAAGGGTTGGCACAGTTATCAATAATTTATCAATGGAATGGAAATATTGCCAGATTTAGAATGACTATGGTCGGATTTTGTGCAGGAGGAGTTCTAACAGAACACCAGAGATGTATCTTCATCTAAGAATGAGGATTACGAGGATTGTGCTTTGGCTGCCAAGGTGAGGAAAGGGAAGGGGAAGAAATTCCATTCTAAATCTAAGTCCAAGGATGGCAATAAGCAGGACATGTCCAAGGTGAAGTGTTATCACTGTCGCGAGCATGGGAATTCTGCTACTAACTATCGAAAAAGGAAGAAGAAAAATAAGATTGGAGGATCTGCACCTGGTGAGGCCCTTGCCTCAAAATTTGAGCTTGAATTCTCATTAATCACATGCATGGTGTGTATTGCATTGGGATCTGTGTGGTATTTGGATAGTGGCGCTTCGTTTCACATGACGGGAGATAAGGAACTTTTCAGCGACTTGGAGGAGAAGAATCTCTAGATGCATATAGTAATGGGCGATGACAGGTGGTAAAATTCTACTAATATTAGTACCATTTCCTATCACATACTGTCAGGTAAACCCTTTCAATTAAAATATGTAATGCATGTACCAGGTCTGAAGAAAAATTTGGTCTCAGTCGCAATGTTGGAGGATAGAGGCTATGATGTTTTTTTTAGTGAAGCAAAATATTTCCTGCGACATAAAACAACAGGAAAAGCCAAGAGGATAGGGATTTGAATTAAGAATCTATATACGATGGAGGTATATGGATGCGCAACAATGATGGGCGAGGTAGATAAAGTGTGAGTCAGGATGAGGGTGAATTATGGCACAGGAGATTGGGCCATATTGACCATGGAGCCTTGAAAGTCATGCAACATATTTCTACTAGTCTTTCCAGGGGTACAATTTCATAGTCAGACACATGTAAGGGATGTACTATGGGAAAATATGTAAAGGCCACCTTTTGATGAGAAGGAAAACCAAGATTTGGGGATCCTTTAGAGAGTTCACACACACGTGTGTGGTCCTTTCTCTATTGCTTCAACAGTAAAACACAAGTACTATGCAATTTTTGTCAATGAATTTTCTCATAAGTGCTGGATCTTCCTCATGCAGAAGAAATATCAAACATTCTCTAAGTTCTGTGAGTTTAAGGCACTAGTGGAGAAAGAGTTGGTGAAGCAAGTGAAGGCTGTTAGGAGTGATAATGGTGGAGAATACATCTCTAATGAGTTAAAGAACTTCTACATTAAAGAAGTAAATCGAAGAGATCTCATAGTGCCTCATAACCCACAGCATAACGGGGTCATGGAGAGGAATAACATAACTATTGTGGGTGCAGCACGAGTGATGTTCCATGATCAGAGCCTATTGATGCATTTGTGGGTGGAAGCATGCAACACAACGATACATGTGAAAAAATGTTGTCCTCATATAGTACGTTGCATGAATACACCTGAAGAGGCTTTCACTGGTAAGAAACCTGATGTTTCACACTTTAAGATATTTTGGCTCATCTTTTTATGTGCATGTGACCAAGGACGCCAGGAAGAAGTTGGAACCAACAACTGAGGTTGGGATTTTTTTGGGGTACACTGAAACACCCCATAATTATCGTGTGTATTTTCCAAATAGCGAAACGACTGTTGTGCGATAGGATATAAAATTTGATGAGGAGAAATCCATGTGGTTGTCCCTTGAGAGGGAGATGGACTTGCATGCAGAGGAGGAACTTTTGGTTCCCAATGATGAGTCTAAGGATGTGGATCACCCACATGAGGAGGTTCATGGAGTGGAGGAAAACACTTATGTAGAGTTATCCATTAGAAATGGCAGAAGGTGCACCACAGAAGTTGATAGATTGAGATTTGATGTTGCGGATAATGTAGGAGCCCCTGCTTCACAATGCAGACAAAGACATTCTCCTAACTGATTTACTGGATCCATGGCTCTTATGAGAAAATGTATTGTGACTGAACCATCTTACTTTCAGGAAGCAGTGTAGCAACCAACTTAGGTTGATGTAATGATGGAGGAGTGTGACTCCATTGTTAAGAATAATGCATGGGAGATAGTCCCAAGACTGATCGACAAATCAGTGGTCAGATCGAGATGGATATACAAGGTAAATGAATTTATTGATGGGAGTG
This sequence comes from Pinus albicaulis, assembly GCA_034641835.2. Classification (NCBI taxonomy): domain Eukaryota; kingdom Viridiplantae; phylum Streptophyta; class Pinopsida; order Pinales; family Pinaceae; genus Pinus; species Pinus albicaulis. The sequence goes on from CM076581.1 coordinate 196,541,195, forward strand.
TGGAGAAATAAAAGGCCAGATTTGTGGCTTGAGGATTTTCACAGATCGAGGGGATAGATTATGATGAGACTTTCTCACCTGTTGCAAGGTACTCATTGATAAGATCCATCCTTGCACTCTCAGCACAGATGGGTTGACGCATTCATCATATGGATGTGAAAGCTACATTTCTCAATGGGACCATTGAGGAAGAGGTGTACATAGACCAACCTGAAGGTTTCAAAAGCTTCAACAGTGAGTCGCATGTGTGCTGACTCAAAAGAGTATTGTATGGGCTAAAGCAAGCACCCTGTGCTTGGTACACTCAGATAGACAACTATTTCACCATACTGGGCTTCACCAAAATTGAAGAAGAGGCAAACTTGTACTAGATTGCAGTTGAGAGTAAGCTATTGATCATTTTTATTTATGTTGATGATCTAATTTTGACTAGAGATGAGCAGCTGATACACTCATGCAAGGAGGATATTGCAAGGGAGTTCGAAATGAAGTACATGGGACTCCTTAATTATTTCCTTGTATTGCAAATATGGCAGCGGGATGGTGAACTTTCTGTGTCTCAAGGAAAGTATGCAACTGAGATACTAAGTAATTTTAACATGAAGAGCCGCAAACCCATGGATATTCCTCTTCCAAGAAATTGGAGGAAAGATGATGCTACTTCTGGAGAGGTAGTGGATGCTACTTTCTATAGGAACTTAGTGGGTTCACTAATGTATTTGGTGAACACGAATTCAGACATTTGATACACAGTTAACCATCTGTCTCAAGCTTTGGTTAAGCCTACCAAAGTCTTTTGGAAGGCGGGGAAGCATGTCCTGAGATACCTGAGGGGCACATTAGAGTATGGTATATGGTACAGATGGACAGAGGGAGTGAAGATTCAAGGCCTCACAGATGCATATTGGGCGGGCAGTCCATCAGATACAAAGAGCACATAAGGAGGGATCTTTAGCATAGGATTGAGAGCAATTTCCTCATACATTAGGAAACAACTATCTGTGACACTCAGTTCAGTGGAAGCAGAATACATGGCAGCCACTCAAGATGCATGTGAGGCTATCTCGATGAGAAAGATCTTGGTTGGTTTGTTTGGTTCTCATATGGATCTGACAATGATTCATTGTGATCATTAGAGTTGCATTAAAATCTCGATTAATCATGTGTTTCTTGATAGGTCCAAGCATATAGATATCTAGTACCATCATCTCAAAGATTGTGTGCAAAGAATGATAATGTTGCTTCAATACATTCCCATGAAAGATCCACTACAAGAAAAAGAGACATTGGTGAGGGGCAAAAAATTTCACCATAAGCTCATTGGTGACAGTCAAAAGAGCCTTTGTCACCAAAAAATAAACATCACCAAAGGTGGCGTCGCCAAAAGTATAGGTGTTCTGGTGACATTCAAATTTTGTCACCAATAATGATTTATAATGACGGATAGTGACCATCACCATTTCGTATGAGCAATGGTGACGGACAATAGTCTCCGTCACCAAAAAATTGAATGTCACCAAAGGTGGCATCACCGAAACTATGTGTTGTGGTAACATTCAAGGTCCGTCACGAATATCTATTATAATGATGGATAGTGACTGTCACCATTTCATATGAACAACAACGATTTTTTTTTATGGATCTTTCATGACCATCACTATTGGTGCATATATATGGCAACGTTCGTTGATCATCACCATTTCATATTTGGTGAGGATCAAAAAGTGTCATAATAAAATCATTGGTGACATCAAGGTCTGTCACAAATAATGACTATAATGACAAATAGTGACCCTCACCATTTCATATCAGCAGCAACGATTTATGGTGAGGGACCTTTCATGGTCGTCACTATTGATGCGTATATATGGTGGCGTTCGTTGACCGTCACCATTTCATATTTTGGTGAGGGTCGAAAAATGTCACCATAATTTCATTGGTGATGGTCAAAAAATCCTCCGTCACAAAAAACTAATTGCCACCATTCCATATGAATATCAGGGCACGATGGAATCGAACCACCAACCTCCTGCTTGTAAAGCAGGTGCTCTTCCATTGAGATAGCACCCTTTAAATTAGACTCTTAAAAATTATATCTTAAAACCTTTGTAGAATGTAAATTCTATAGCTTTCAATAAATTAAATTCTCAACACTCTTTTACTAAACAAGAAAAACATTTGTGTTTCTGTTGCCATGCCTGGAAACCATGGAGATCCCTATCAATAGTAGAATAAGATGTGTGCATTTGCTCAAAAACACATTCCTTATTAACAATTCTTACCTAACATAAGCCAAGGAGACAACACAACATCAGCATACACAGAAATCCCTACTAATATATAATCATAACTTAGCTAAGAAGTCTAAAATATGTTCTTAATTAATAAACTTTGTATTTGGAAATCTTGTTTCTTCAGATTTAAAAAAGACTACGTTGTACAACACTTTTGTCTATTTATCCAGAAAATTATATCATAGCATATGTCACATAGTAGCAATTATGGTACATAAAGTAAAAAGACAAATTTGCTCAAAAAAATAGATTTAAAAAAGAGCTTTGGACATCTAAATTGGCAAAGCGGCTCGGCATCTATAGACTGATGAATTGCCAATATGCAATCACACCTGCTGGTGAAGTTTACCTTCTTGAAGCAAATCCTAGAGCGTCATGAACAATATCTTTTGTCTCAAAGGAAATTGGCCACCCCTTAGCTAAGTATGTCACACTTCTTATATCAAGAAAATCTCTTCGAGAATTTGGTTTTATATAGGAAGTTATTCCAAGTCACATATCTGTCAAGGAAGAAGTCCTTCCATTTGAAAATTTCCAACGCTGTGATGTGGTTCTTGGTCCTGAAATGTGAAGCACTAGAGAAGTGATGGGCATATACTTTAAATTTCCTATGGCATTCACCAAGGCACAAATTGCAGCAAATCAAAAATTTCCTCTTGTAAGCACGGTGTTTTTAAGTTTAAGTGATTTCACCAAACCAAGCCTCCCAACAATTGTGAATGAATTAATTGAGCTTGGTTTTACAATTGTTGTAACAACTGGCATAGCTAGTTTGTTGAAAATGGAAGGAATTCTAGGGGAAAGAGTTTTGAAACTCCATGAAGAGCGACCACATGCAGATGACATGATTGCAAATGGTTAGATTCAGTTATTGGTGATTGAAAATTCAAGAGATGCATTAGATCAAATAGATGGGCAGAAGTTGAGACAAATGGCGTTAGCTTATAAAATTCGTATCATAACCACAATTGCTGGAGCTTTAGCTTCTGTTTAGGTTATTAAGAGCATGAAGAAGGATTCATTGAAGATGATACCATTACAATATTTCTTCAGTACTCAGGAATCAGAGGGAACAACTCAGGAATCAAAGGGAACAACTCAGGAACTACATGCAGCTTCTATATGTTGATGGTCCATAGTTCACATTTCTTTATGCTGGTGTAATAATAGATCCTTACGAAATCTGTTGGTGTTCTGTTAGAATATTTTATGGAAAGGATATAACAGAATTCAATCGAATTTTCATCCAAAGTTGTCAATGCAAATTGTCTATATCTAATGTTGGTGTAAGACTACTTCGTTAGAACTCTATTGTGGTGTTCTTCCGAGGCAAGACGAAAGGATTATAACAGGTTACATAAATAAATGATATATCCATCCAAAATATGTCTTCACAAATTGGATGGGATGGTGGAAGAACTATATCTAACTTCTTCTGTTGGTAGTTGTGGTTTTCATGTGGTATATGCATGTTTCTCTTTTGGTTGTGGACTGTGGTTATTTGCAATTTATAATCCACTATTTATTTCTTACTGGCATTGTTTAGAAGACTGCATGGTCTCAAAACTGAATCCTTCATAATTTATTCCATGGCTCTTAAAAATGAAAAATATGCCACCATCACCAAACCCACATATATGTTATGTTTGTTACAAATCAGCCTTGATGTGGGTCTACGACATTTGCGCTCAGATCCATGCTACAATTGGTGTAAGGAAAGTGCTTACCTCTTTCATTTAAGTGAAATTTTTCCATCTCCAAGTACTTCTTTTGGTTCATGAATCTGCTTTTCCTATAACTATGTTGCTTGTTTTCAGCTTTTTACCCACGACACTCCCTAGGGCCAGAATTATTCAAGTATTTTCTGCCTTAAATTCTTCCCATTTGCATATAGATGCTATAATGTAGCGTCTATGCTGCATGTAGCTTTGGGTGAGGAGAAGGCAATTGATTGGGTTGCTAAAAAAATCAGAAGTAATCAAGATCATTGGTCCTTCAAATGTCATGCAGGTGATCAAAGAAAATGCTTACGCAAAGTAATAAACCATATTTTTTTGACCCTGTTTACTTCGTAGGTTAAATTTTCCTATGAAATATATTGTTTTTGAAGTTCAAGGGATGAAATTTGTATGTGAAAATGGAATAAAAATTCAAATTTTTATTGCTACCCACCAACATGCTGAAGCAGTGTACCGACAATTTGCTAATCTTCAACTCTAAAGGTTGGAGAAACCAGATTTGAATCTGACTATATCATTTTTAAACAATTAGTAGAAATGAGGACAACATTATCTTCCATGTTTCAGTGTTTAGTGGCAAACTTCAAAAGACAATTTGGATTAGAATTACCATTCTCGATGAGGCTTGATGTGATCAAGTCAAGATTTTCTCTCCATAATGGAGCCACTTGTTGATTTTTTATGACTTTGGGATATTGATGTGACATTTTGGAGGGTGTCAACATTTTGTTGGAAATAATTAAACATTTTCTTAAGGAATGAGGCCCCCTTTTGTCTGTCATCCTAAGGGATGAAATCAACAAAAGATGGAACAAATGCCAGTCATCTGTATTCTTTATCCTACACCTTGATCCTGGAGTACTGTGATGTACTTGGGGCTAAATGGAGTGACCCACACAATGACAAGAGAAGTGACTGAACACACAAAGACAAGAGAAGCGACTGATAGTTTTAGGGAAACATTTTCTAAGATACATCCTAATCGAATGGAATTCTCTTAGCTAAAGAGCATGCTTGTTGAAACCTTCCAATAACCCCAGACTTCTATTTGGGATAGGAGGTTGTCTGAAGGTTTCTACAGTGGGATGCTCTGGATTCATGCTTGAGAAAAGCACTATGGACCTATGATAGTTTGTATTTAGGTACTTGATCTATTTTTTCTAACAGTGTAATCCAAGAGTAATAGTTTGGCTACATTCAATCTCAGATACAAAGACAGATTATAAGGTCCCTCCAATTTCATACCCTGAAAGTGAAAATATAGATGTTGTTGGAGGAGAATGATCTTTGGCATTTGTAAATACCAAAGTTGAACGACCTACCAATCTATAATGTTGACAAAAAAATAAAAAGAAGATAGCCAAAAAAAATCAATTCATCCTGGACTCCATGAAAGATCCCACACATTATCAGTAAAACCATCACTAACGGGATGTTTGATGCTATCTTCACTATATATTGGGGTGAGAACATCAATTGAAATATGGTTCTAAGGATCAAGCTTAGAGCCACAAAAATGAACAAAATAGATACTGTAGCCACTTCTTTGATAAAAAATAATAAACTCTATGATCAATGTGCAACAACTTGAAAAGAGATCAAGCATGAAGATTCAGTACACAGCCTTGAATGGGCTTTCATCTTCTTGGCAACCTTTTTTCTAAGGTGCCTATGCCCGAGAAAGCTTTCCACCTTTGACTCTTGGGAAATTATAGGATGATTTTATCCAAGAAGATACAAACTAGAGCGAGTTGCAGGTATAGAGAGGAAAGAGAAAAATTCTAACCCTCACTATAAATATATTGAATGCCAGAAAAAATAGGGGACCTAGTATAGGTCAGCAGGAGAGAAAGAGAATTAAGGTTCCTATAATCAGTGGTAAGAAATTCTTGGGCCCTATCAAGTGTTTCAGGTGTCAATATTTTGACAACTATGCTTCTTAGTGTGCTAAGAAGAAGGGGAAGGGCAAGCATTACGTAGAAACTGCAGTAGAAGTGGACCTAGAAAGGCCAGTACTCGTTTATAAGTACCTGGCAGATGCCTGTGAGATTGATGTAGATTCTTTGATAGATTCTAAAGGTAGTGTGGTGATTGGTTGTATCATGGATCACATTGAGCAAGTAGGTGTGCATTTTGGTGATTTAGCTTGTTCTATTCCTATGGAAACAGTGTCTCCTACATGTTTTTCAATCATTAGATCATGGAAATCTAAATTGGCAAAGTGGCTTGGCATTTCTAGACTGATGAATTGCCAATATGCAATAACACCTGCTGGTGAAGTTTACCTTCTTGAAGTAAATCCTAGAGCATCACGAACAATATCTTTTGTCTCAAAGGGAATTGACCACCCCTTAGAAAAGTATGTCGCGCTTCTTATGTCAAGAAAATCTCTTCGAGAATTTGGTTTTATACAGAAAGTTATTCCAGGTCACGTATCTATCAAGGAAGCAGTCCTTCCATTTGAACATTTTCAACGCAGTGATGTGGTTCTTGGTCCTGAAATGTGAAGCACTGGAGAAGTGATGGGCATAGACTTTAAATTTCCTATGGAATCTACCAAGGCACAAATTGCAGCAAATCAAAAATTGTCTCTTGTAGGCATGGTGTTTTGAATTTTAAGTGATTTCACCAAACCAAGCCTCCCAGCAATTGCAACTTGATTCATTGAACTTGGTCTTACAATTGTTGCAACAACTGGCACATCTATTTTTTTGAAAATGGAAGGAATTCCAGTGGAAAGAGTTTTGAAACTCCATGAAGAGCGGCCACATGCAGATGACATGATTGCAAATGGTCAGATTCAGTTAATGGTGACTACAAATTCAGGAGATGCATTAGATCAAATAGATGGGCAGAAGTTGAGACGAATGGCATTAGCTTATAAAATTACTATTATAACCATAGTTGCTGGAGCTTTAGCTTCTGTTCAGGTTATTAAGAGTGGGAAGAAGGATTCGTTGAAGATGATACCATTACAATATTTCTTCAATACTCAGGAATCAGAGGGAACAACTAAGGAACTACATGCAGCTTCTATATGTTGATGTCCCATAGTTCACATTTCTTTATGTTGGTGTAATAATAGATCCTTACGAACTCTATTTCTGTTCTGTTAGAAGATTTTATGAAAGGATATAACAGAATTTAATTGAATTTTCATCCAAATTTGTCAATGAAAATTGTCTCTATCTAATATTGGTGTAAGACAACTTTGTTAGAACTCTATTTTGGTGTTCTTCTGAGGCAAGATGAAAGGATTATAACAGGTTACATAAATCAATGAGATTTCCATCCAAAATATGTCTTCACAAATTGGATGGGATAGAAAAATAACTATATATAACTTCTTCTATTGGTAGTTCTGGTTTTCATGTGGTATATGCATGTTTCTCTTTTGGTTGTGGACTATGAATATTTGCAATTTATAATCCACTATTTAGTTCTTACTGGAATTGTTTAGAAGACTACATCGTCTCAAAACTGAGTCCTTCATAATTCATTTCATGGCTCTTAAAAATGAAAAATTTGCCACTATCACCAAATCCACATATATGTTATGTTATTTACAAATCAGCCTTGATGTGGGTCTACAGCATTTGCACTCCGATCCATGCTACATATGGTGTAAGGAAAGAGCTTCCCTCTTTTGTTTAAGTGCAGATTTTCAATCTCGAAGTAGCTCTTTTGGTTCATTAATCTGCTTTTCCTGTAACTATGTTGCTTGTTTTCAGCTTTTTACCCACGACACTCTCTAGGGCCAGAATTATTCAAGCATTTTCTGCCTTAAATTCTTCCCATTTGCATATAGATGCTATAATGTAGCGTTTATGCCACATGTAGCTTGGAGGAGGAGAAAGCAATTGATTGGGTTGCTAAAAAAATCAGAAGCAATCAAGATCATTGGTCCTTCAAATGTCATGTAGGTGATCAAAGGAAATGCTCACGCAAAGTAACAGACCATGTTTTTTTGACCCTGTTTGCTTCGTAGGTTAAATTTTCCTATGAAATATATTATTTTTGAAGTTCAAGGGATGAAAATTGTATGCGAAAATTGAATAAAAGTTCAATTTTTTATTGCTACCCACCAACATGTTGAAGCAGTGTACCGAAAATTTGCTGATCTTCAACTCTAAGGATTGGAGAAACCAGATTTGAATCTAACTATATCATATTTAAACAATTAGTAGAAAGGAGGACAACATTATCTTCCATGTTTTAGTCTTTAGTGGCAAACTTCAAAAGACAATTTGGATTAGAATTACCATTCTAGATGAGGCTTTATGTGATCAAGTTGAGATTTTCTCTCCATAATGGAGCCACTTGTTGATTTTTTGTGACTTTGGGATATTGATGTGACATTTTGGAGGGTGTCAACATTTTGTTGGAAAGAATTCAACATTTCTTAAGCAGTGGGCCCCCCTTTTTTCTGGCACCCTAAGGGATGAAATCATCAAAAGATGGAACAAATGCCACTCGTCTGTATTCTTTATCCTACACCTTGAACTTGGAGTACTGTGATGTACTTGGGGCTAAAAGGAGTGACCCACACAATAACAAGAGAAATGACTAACCACACAAAGACAAGAGAAGCGACTGATAGTCTCAGTGAAATTTTTTTTGAGATACCTCCTAATCTAATAGAATTCTCATAAATAAAGAGCATGTTTGTTGAAACCTTCCAATAACCCCAGACTTCTATTTGGGATAGGAATATGTCAGAAGGTTTCTACAGTGGGATGTCCTGGATTCATGCATGAGAAAATCACTATGGACCTATGATAGTTTGTCTTTAGGTACTTGATCTATTTTTTCTAACAGTGTAATCCAAGAGTAATGATTTTACTACATTCAATCTCAGATACAAAGACAAATAATAAAGCCCCTTCAAATATAGATGTTGTTGGAGGAGAATGATCTTTGGAATTTGTAAAGACCAGAGTTGAATGATCTACCAATCTACAAAGTTGACAAAAAAATAAAAAGAAGATAGCCAAAACAAAGAAAGTCATCCTGGACTCCGTGAAGGATCCCACACATTATCAGTAAAACCATCAGTAACGGGATGTTTGATGCTATATTTACTATATATCGAGGTGAAAATCAGCTGAAATATGCTTCAAAGGATCAAGCTTAGAGCCACACAAATGAACAAAATAGATACTGCAGCCACTTCTTTGATAAAAATTAATAAACTCTATGATCAATGTGCAACAACTTGAAAAGAGCTCAAGCATGAAGATTCGGTGCATAGCCTTGAATGGGCTTTCATCTTCTTGGAAACCTTTTGGCTAAGGTGCCTATGCCCAAGAAAGATTTCCACCTTTGACTCTTGAGAAATTATGGAATGATTTTATCCAAGAAGATACAATCTAGAGTGAGTTGCAAGTATAGAGAGGAAAGAGGAAAATTCTAACCCTCATTATAAATATATTGAATGCTAGAAAAAATATGGGACCTAGTATAGGTCAGCAAAGGAGAAAGAGAATTCAGGTTCCTATTATCAATGGTAAGAAATGGTTGGGCCCTATCAAGTGTTTCATGTGTCAAGAGTTTGACAACTATGATTCTTAGTGTTCTGAGAACAAGGGGAAGGGCAAGCAATAGGAGATTCATAGAAGAATTCTCCAAGATAGCTAGTGCCATTACCAAGGTCAAAAAGAAGAATAAGGAAATTGTATGGATATATTAGTTTCAAGAAGAATTTTTGAGGCTTACAAATTTGTAAACCATTGTTCTAGTCCTAGGAGTGCTAGAAATGGACCAACATTTGTAGTATTTACATATGCTAGAAATCAAATTATTATGTAATGAGTACTTTATCATCTTACAAAGTTGTTCATTAGTTGAGAAAAAAGATCATTATGAATGCATCAAGAAGAAGTCCTGTTTAGTTGGGTAAACACTTGTGTTCCACAACCATGCATGTGGGCATCAACGTGTATATGGAGGTCCCCATCTTCAATTACCATCACAAGCAGAGGCATTCCTCATTGTTTACTACACATCATGCCTCCATCTTTGTTAATCACATGTGCATGTCTATGTCTAGACTATCACTTGAGTAAGAGTTTCATGACAATTCTCATGTTGTAACACCATCTCTTTTCATCTTGAGAAATGGAGTCCTCTCCAAGTCACTCGCATAGTTTAGGTTGTCATAAGAAAAGTAGGTGCTTTGCCTTAAGATGTGTTAAAATTGGCAACTAGGGCCAAATTCCACTTTGGACAGCTCCTTTTGGGAAGATAAATATGGCATTAAATTCCTCTTTTCGAGAGGGCCAAAATCGACCTAAAAATCATCGAATTTTAAGGAAAAGTATGATTTCAAACTTATGTTTCTCTCATATAAAATTATCAAGTTCGGCCTACACGTCGGCTTATTAATCCCAACAGACATGCCCCTTCAACTCCAACAACTTGTATATATAGTGGTTCCCTCATCCTCATTTCATACATCTTCTTCTCTCTGAAATGGCTGCAAAAGGATAGTGTCTCTAGCGAAGGAAGAATGGGCTTGTTATTGTCATGGTAAGGTTGTTTTGGTGGGCCAAGTCCCTTGGGAAAGAGGCCGAGCATCTTAGGAGGAATTATGGATTTTCTTGTGAACAGTTCTGGGCCTATTTCTATTTTTGTTGCAGGTCTGACTTCCTTCTGATGCTGACCATAGGCATCATGAATAAATTGGTGGAAGACTATGGCATTTAATCCCTCTTCTAGGTGAGCCACATTCCCTGGATACCTTTCTCAGTCCAGTCGCAGGCATTGACCTGCTAAACAGAGAACGATGAGGGTTGTTATCTGCTCAGGTAGAATGAAAACCTCTTTTGACAAAGGCAGATTGTTATGAAGGCATGTTTGAGGGCTGAAATAAGCCATGTCTTGTAAATAGATAAAGGGTTGACTACTGGAAGAAGAGTTGCAGCTGTAAAAGCAGTCTAAGCAAATCTGTATGGGCTGAAGCAGTGTGTCACATGCCCTAACCAGAGCACCTAGCACAGCAACCTTTTTCAACCTTCCCGATCAAAAGATAGGAGGTATTTCTGTAGTTGTATAATTGATCTAATTAGAGCAGCTCCTAGTTAAACTGAAAGCAGCCCTAATTTGTACAAGAATCTTCCGCAACTTAAGAGGTGACATCTTGTTAGATCCAAAATTACATCTATGATTGAGGACTACGATTGTGGATCTCCTCATTGGCAAGGCATTCTTGACGTTGTATTAATGTACTGTATTTGTTGAACATTTGATATGAATAATAATAAGATTTGATCAATGGTTTTCCCCATCTTGGGGTTTTTCCTTGGCTTGAGCCAATTCCTGAGTTATGTTATCCTGGCTTGTCTTCTACAAATGTTATTTATATTCTTTCTATAGTTACTATCAATGTGATAATAGTTTTTATGATTGCTAGTAAAAGAAATGGTAATTCCTTCTCTATTGTAGTCACATCTGATGCTATGGAGTTCCTATCATCTAACCTCATATCAATAATGTTATTCTTGAGCTTTTTGACAAGCCTTCGACCCTATATTAAGGGTTGTCTCACAGAAAAATATGAAAGGCCACTTCGACCCTTGCAGCATCAATCAAGAGGGTTTGATAAAGAACAGTGTTCAAATTTTGTGTTGGGCTAATGTTTATTGCAAGTGAAGGATCAACATATGTGTGTTAATGATATCTCTAAAATTTTGGTATTAAAGAAAAAGGAGTTCATGACAAATAAATATCATTCCAAGGATCTTGGAATCTGAAGCACGTCATTCTAAAATCTCAAGAGTGGCTCAGGGAACATAAGTTATTACAACATATTTGCTGCACTCTACAATGCTTGAAGAGATAGGTTGACTTAGCAAAGACAAACAAGTACATGTGGGTCCTTCTGAGCCCAATTAACAATACAAATAGAATATTTAGGTGATTATTCAATGCATCAAGTTGTCTCTTATTGAAATTTTCTGAGACAAACGAAATTTTTTGGTTCTTCTTTCAAAACAACGAAACCTGATAGGCCATTATTCTTGCCTCAAATCATCTACAGTAAATCCAAGTCTTGTATTAATAATTTCATACTAGTGTTTAGATGCATCATATCTACAACCTACAATTATCATCGAAAATTTCTCCCTATATCTTGGTTCTAGCCTCAAATCATCTGCAGTAAATCCAATTCTTGTATTAAGACTACTGTGTAGATGCATCGCATCTACAACCTGCAACTATCATCAAAAATTTCTACCTATATCTTGGTTTAGACATTTGTATGGAAATTTATGTCACATCCTCAATTCACAGTATGCTCGTTAGTCATCATATGCAGCGGAAGTGTGGATGGCTTTACAAAAATTAGTGTAACTGAAAGATTGGCACAACATCATGTAATATTGGCAAGATGAATAGGTGCAGGATTGCATATGCTTTCATAACCTTTTATGGTATTTTGGATATATGGCATCATGAATATATATTCTGTGACATACTTATCCTATATCATTTTTTTAAGATATATTTTGAAAACTCATTTCCTGTGAAATCATAATTACTATAAGACATATTATGTTTGACAAAAGTATTGACATCGTTGATAGTAACAATGGTATCTCTCTCAGATATTTTGGTGTGAACTGAACTATATTCAGTATTTACTCCAGAAGTTTTGTTGGTATATCTCATTGTATTCCACCTAATTAAGGAAGGGTTTGATCAAACCAGAGGTATAGAAGACATAAGGGTAGTTACCAAGATCGATCCAACAGTCAACTCCTCAAGCTTTTTGATAAAATCAAATATTCTACAGTAAAGGTTTCAGTTGAAGAAAGCTTTCAGCAGTCAAAGCCTTAAAGGATTAATCCCTGCAGAAGTCTTGTTTAACAATAACAGCATTGGGCTCTACCTAGCAGCAGCTCCATTATGTTCAAAATTTCTCCATTGTTGCAGCAGTTTGGTGGAAGGTCAACTTGATTCAAGTCTAGTAACAATGGTCCTATTTGATATGACAGGAGATAAGTGGAATAGTTCTAATAAAGGCTAGTCATCTTAGCTTAATCATACACGAAGCAGATCATCACAAGGAAAATCTTAGATTAAGTCTTTTGGAATATTCATGCAGTCGGGGGTACCTGTAATATTGAGGTACCATCAATTCATCATATTAATATCTCATAGATGAGGAGTAGAGCTAAATATCCATCTAAGGTAAGACCTCAGAGGGAGCTATAGAATCTTTGTTAGAATGGATATCTTGGCACTTGGTACAACTATAGTCAAATTCGATATATTGAATAGGAGCCATAATCTAATATGTAGAAGATGGTCCTCTCCAGAGCGAGTTTTTTTTTTTTTTTTAAGGCCAACACGAAAAACATGTCTGATCAGATACAGAAGCAGCTAACTAGATATAAACAATGTGAGAAGATCATGGAAGACCCCCTGATTTCTCACCTCAAAGGATCATCTCTTCTGTTGAAGCTCCCTTAGAATTTGAAGAAAATGAATAAGAGACTAATGATTACATATTGAGTCTCAAAGAGCTTGATAAACCTTCCCAGCAAGGACATTCCTGTTTATGGAGGAGAAGCACCTAAATTATGACATGTTTGATTTCATCAAATAATTATCTACAAAGTGGATGGATCTCATGATGAGCAGGCTGCCAGATAAGACACTTTTCACTCTAAAAATACAAGATTAGGATTTTGGTCTCCCTAATAAAGAGGGAGTAAAAATGTCAAATATTTTCTTCAACAAGCTATAAAGTAGAGGATTTCTAAGTACTACCAAGATCTCTGCTGCCAATATGGATAGTTATAAATCAGTATGTTTGTAGAAATTTATGCTACTGGGTGGAGCTATGAGAATCCCATTAATATCATCAGCAAGATCCACTTTGGTTTCTCAGAAAGCAACCTGACACTATTCCCTATATGAAGGAATCTCTGGTTAAGATTGAAGGGATTTTTAGTAAATATAAACCATTCTAATATTTTATCTCGATATTGTTACCAATTTGATGTGCCACTGCAAACTACTGACAAGCCTTAATTAACTTGGCTTCAACCATGAAAACAAAGAAAATTGAATAATGATAAATAGAAGATAATTAAGGAGAACTAACCTCTCTAGTTTCTTGTTCATCACGCTTAGCTAATATGCTCTCTAATCTCTCTTTCTCTCTTTCTAGTTTCTTCACATATTCCTCTCGTTATTTTATTGTTAGCTTTAGCGGCTTCAAAAGTTGTTGCCTTTGTAGCCATTTTTTCCTCCCTCTCCACTTCGGTATTTGGAAGCTCCACATAAAATTTCTCTAATATGCAATTAAATCCATTGGCACCGCCATTCAATATGGTGTCTATAATCTTTCCTCTCAAAGTGTCAATGCCTTCTTCCACTTCATTAATTGACTTGCATCAACTCCTGCAGAAGTTGCAGCTCCATTCCCATTACGCAACTCTGATTCTACTTCAGCAAAATCACACATTCCATGGACCATCATTATCACTGTCAAGTTCTGTGTCTCCAAATGAACTTGAACACTCAGTGACCTACCCAACAAGATTGAATCTGATTTCATCTCCAGTGCATTTCGAAATTTCCACCATTGACTCATCTATTTGAATTGTAGATTACCCTCAGAAACATTATCCAATATAGTCTCAGTGGTTGATCTGTTCTCCTCCAGTTCTTCAACAAAGACCATATTTTGTGTGCAGGGCAAAGTAGAACCATAGAAATATTGGAGGCTTTCATCTTTAGGGAGAGCACTGGTGACAAGCTTCTAATCAGGTAGATTATTATATTTCATAGGTAAGAAACGACACTTTGCATCTTGATAAAGAATATTTCTGAGTTTACGATGGCCATTGCTAAAATTTTCAAGATAACCGGTGCTTTTACCCTCATTAGTTTCATTTGGGAGACCAAAACACATTTCTACTCTATTTGCAAACTGTTCAAGATATTTTCTACCCCGATATAATAAAGTATGTGCAGCATTCCAAATTCTAGAGCCTCTCTCTTTATAATTCATGCCATAGTGGTAGATGTCATCAAAGTCATCCAAAATTTATCTCCATGCCCTGTTGTCCTTAGAATGGATCTTATGACGCATACAAGAAAAGCAGATTGGTTTTCTATGTGTCTTCAAATGATCTAGCCCAAAGGAATCTTCATGCAGATTGGAGAAAAAACCATTCTCATCCATACTTACAAGCCCTTCCAATATATCTATCAAATGTATTCCATCATCTGCAGATAAGCCACTTTTTTTAACTCCTGCTTCGACAACCTTCCTTTATTATTTCTGAGAATGAAGCCTTGATCTCCTAGATCACTGCCAGTACAAACCTTTTGAGACACGTGTTCTCTCTGTCCGCCATTCGGTTTTTAGTTGGTTGGCTTCTATGACCTCTCCAAGTAGAAGGAAGAAAACCTTTGCCAACAACACCTTCTGTTACACCTTCAGGGTTGAAATAATGCCTGTAAAATAAATAAATCTCATGTGCAATGCCATTTTCACAAACAAGGGATTCTCTTCATGTTTCGGTGTTAATAGAAATGCATGTTACAAGACGTGCTACACTTACTCCTATGGCCTTATTTAAATGTCAGCTCTTTGATGTGAAGTCTCCCTTGTCTACACTGCAAGAGGATTTATCTAGCGTAAAACTTAACTCTCTTACATTAGCCACTTTTCCACTACATGTAGCTAAAGAGTTCATGCCAACCAAGCAGTTACATGTTCCAGAGGTACCTTTTGCCCTTAATGTTTTTAGCACAAAAACTGGACTCTCGCTTGTCCTCATAAAAGGACAAGGAGAATGGGATGAATATTTGGCATACACAGAATCAATAGTCAATGGCTTGTGCTGAACAAATCTATGACACCTATAGCTTTTCCACTACCCGAAGGCTGTGGAGTCATGTCTACAAAATTTATCCCACTGGCTACCCTCAAAAGCTCTGCGCTGATATAAGGCTATCAATTTGACACTGTACCCTCAAATATTGCATGTGATTTTCCCGCAAAACCCCCATTTGCACATATTTTCTCACTAAAACCTCCATTTCACAGCATTTTTCGAAGAAAAATCTGGACTAAACATAATTGCGACGAGGATTCAAATTTCACCGTACCTGAGATATATCAGATGATGCAGAGAGCCCTAGCCGCCAGTTTCAATAGTGAATCCATTTAGAAATCAGGATCTCAAAAGAAATTTAACTTTCAAACCATGTGCTGACCTTTGCACCAAATGGAAGGAAAGGGACCCATCATTTAACACTAACGCTAGATGGAATCATCCCTCTAGCAATGATCTCCCATCATTAATCATTAAATATATCTAGAAGATCATTTTTAAAAACTAAAACTAAATCATTAAATATGAAAAAAAAATTAAATATGGATATCAATCTCTATTTAGATTTTTTTTTAAATGTTGAAAGTCTTTTAGTGTATTTGAAAATAAGATGATATGGCATTGTTACTTATTTGCTTTATTATTTAATTTTATTTACATAGTTCCACAACATGCAACATGTTAATTTGATTTCAAAATTGATTTCATTGATATATTATCTAGAATTATTTATTTTTAAGCTTGTTTTTATGTTTTGATGGTGTTTCCTCAACTTCAATCAACCTAGGTAATTTCATCTTCGTGAGATTCATTTTAGAATAGGTGAGGGGTAATTGCTAGTTTAGTAAAGGTTAAAGACAATTGGTCTTTTGGTGAATCACTTTGTAAAGTTGATTAAATACCGAAAAAATTAAACACTTCACCGAGTCATGATGAAACAAAGTTGTACAAAAGTTCTTTCCCAATATTTTAACCGAAAATTTCAAGTAGTTTTACATATCAAAATGAGGTCCCAGAAAACATCTTTACTCCACTAATAAGACGTATATAGATATCCAAATTTCTACACATACAAAACTCAATTTCGAACACTCAGAACAATTTTTCAATATGGTTAGGAATGGAACATGAGTGTCCCCATGTCCTTGAATTTGTTCAGCCTATGGAAAAATATCTAAATTCATGGGTATAACCTTTATAACTTTCGTGGAAATCATCACAAAAGTCTTTGTCTGTTCTTCTTGCAAGTGATATGAATCTTTCCTCTCACCTCAAAATGATGACCATGCATTTCCCCAGGAGGATGAAGAGAATCACGGAGCTGAGTCCTCTCTTTCAATCTCAATCCACCAAACCGACAGTGCTTCCCATTTGTCCTTGCACAAACAATGGAGTGTACTACCGAGTTTCTTCTTTTCCATATCAATTTTTCGCCATTAGGTTTCAAATTAGGCTTTCTCAATCTCATTCATTGTGACAAATTCATTCTAGTTTTCCTTTGTCCACTTCTTCGTTTCCATTCCCACCTTAAACTCCTTCGTCACCAGTATCGAGTTGCCAAATTGGCCCAAATTTTGCGGCCAAGCCACCATGTGAACACCTGTGTTGATGCTCTCCAAAGTCAAATTACACATGCAATACATTAAGAAAGTGCTAGTAGAATCATGCAATAAAACATCAAGCTGAGATGCCCAGTTACTCGCCATGAAGTCGCATCCTAAAATTTGGTGCTCGTACCCTTCTGGAAGCATCTTTCTTATCCAGTCAACATGAACTTCATCCAAAACTATGAAACGAGGGGTATCTACAACCTTGACTACCCAAGTGAAGGGTTGTTCGCTTGCCTCAAGCCCTCGAGCCAATTCCTGGATTTGTTGGCATGATAGGGAACATGTGTACCAAAAGAAACATAAAAAATTGAAGTTGGAGCTTGGTCTTCCATCCATCTTAGTGTTAGAATTTCTACTTCGCATCCATATATGGAAATAATAAATGTATTCAAGAAGCATTATTTGTATGATACAACACATTCCAAAATTTGAGTCCCCTTCGCCCATATCACTGAGAAATAGGCATTGACGCAACTAAAATTGTAGGTAGGGACTTCATGTTTTGTCACCAGTTTGAACCCACCCCAGCAACCAGTCATGCACAATCATAATTCTATTGGAATTGGAGAATCAGAGGCTATGTATCAGATGATCAAAAAGCTCTCAGAGATCTTCCCTTAGACAGAGAAAACCAAATCGTTGAAGTCATTTCCGGAAATATGGTAGTCGTGAGATCTTGCATGTGGTAAAAATTTTGATTCAAGGGAGGAGGACGAAGACTGAAGTATTTTATTCACCAAATCTTCCCAAAAAAAGCTTGTAGAGGAACACCTTCGGTGTAATGTTAAGGACCCGTGAAAAAATAATATTTTTCAAACAAACAATGGCATGGAATGGTGCAAGATATAGACCATTAAACAAGTTGGTTTTAATTATGGAATGGAATGAAATTTTAACATCCATGAGATTAAAAATAGTCTATGGGATCATTAGTTCCCTATTTTTGGCCTTTTTCAATTCAATCATTTTCTTATTCAAATTGATGATGAGATGACCCAACCTTCCAACAATCTCCTAGCTGAAAAGACAATGCCAAGAAACCGATGCTAACATATTTCATAACTTTCTCTGATGTCTTTGTGATCCAGGTGGATATTGGTGGCCACTTTCCTATTCCACTTGGACCCCCACCATTGTTTATTTTAATTTTTCAGTTTACTTAACTGTAGCACAATTTACTATTTTTGGTAGTTTTTCGGGTCCTGAACTTCTAGAGCTGTTTTGAGGCCCTAAACGACATTTTTTGGGCATCAAACCTGTGGAAAAAATATGTGTCCATTCTAGATTTGATATTTTCTATCAATATTTTTAGTTCTCAGATAGATCTTTCTAACGTTGTATCATGTGCATCAAATAGAGATAGTATGCCAAAGTTACGACCCCGGGAAATTGATGTACCAATTTACCCTGACAGGGCCCATATTTTGGTGTTTTGTCTCCTAGGGTTAGGTTTTTGGATGTTTAGGGTTTTCCATTGTTTCTCAATAATATATAGGCCTTCAAACCTCATTGTAACATAGATTTTAGAGTACTGTAGCCACGACATCTCTTCTTAGAGATAAGCTACCAACGCCCTAGCTAGTTTATTTCTATTCTGTCTGTACACAAATTCAAGTTCTTTGATATTAATGAAATGAAGTGTTATTTCCGCTACATATTTGAACGCGTGTCAAGGAGTGCTAGGCGACAAAAGGTAACACCAAGATAAAATGCAAATAAATGAACACATATGAGGGTTAATACTTTAGGACCTTAGATTTTCAAGAGGGGCATGCTAGGCATACCAGCTCTAGTGCCAATACATGCCAAGGGCCAAGTTATATTTTGTCTTAAGTGCCAAATCATCCTCTATTACTTCTCTCTTAATTGTGAATAATTGGTCTCAAATAGATTTTATCTTAAACCATGCCAAGGAATTCTAGGGCATCCAAATGCATGCCAAGAATTGGCAAGTGCCACTAAGTGCCAAGAGCCAATATGTGTTAGGGAGTTATAGGGAATGTTATGGAGTTCCAGGTTTGATAAGGAGGGAGTGACAAGATATGTTAGATAGTTCTAAGGGGTGCTAGAGTGCTAGGGTAGCATACCAAGATGTGCCAAGTGCCAATGTGTGTTGAGTGTTAGCGAGTGCTAGGGAAACACAAGGGAGAAGTATGTCAAAATGCATGGAAATGAATGAATAAGAGTATGTGATAGGGAGTGTCAACAAGTTCCAAGTGTGCTAAGGAGGGAGTGACATGGTATGCTATGCAATGTTAAGTAATGATAATGTGACAGAGTGGCATGTAGCCAAGATGTTCAAGGTGCCAGGGTGTGCCAACACATGTTAGGAAGTGTTAGAGAGTCCTAGGGACACACAAGGGATCACTAGGTGAAAGTAATGCATGCAAATGGATGATTAACATATTGTGACAGGAAGTGTCAGTGAGTTCCAGGTGTGCTAAGGAGGGAGTGATAAGGTATGCTAGGAAATTCTAGGGCATGTTATAGGCCAGGGAAACATGTCAAGATGAATCAGGTGCTAGGGTGTGCCAATGCATGTCAGGGAGTGTTATGGAGTGCTAGGGAAAAATAAGGGAGCACTAGTTTCAAATGCACGGAAATGAATGAATAAGACTGTGTGATAGGGATTTTTAGCGAGTTCTATGTGTGCTAAGGAGGAAGTGACATAGAATTTTAGGTAGTGCAAAGGAATGTTATTGTGCCAGGGCGACATGCCGAGATGTGCCAAGTGCCTGGCTCTGCCAATGTGTGTCAGGGAGTGCTAGGGAGTGCCACAGAAAAAAAAGGGATAACTAGTTCAAATTGCATGGAAATGAACAGATAAGAGTGTGTGATAGGGATTTTCAGTGAGTTACAAGTGTTTTAAGGAGGGGGTTACAAGGTTATATGTTAGGCAATTCCTAGGCATGCTAGAGTGCCAGGGCATGTCAGGAAATGGCAGGGTGCGTTAGGGAGTTCCAAAGCATGCCAAGGAATGCATGGAGTGCTAACATGTGCCACATAATTCCAAGCGATTTTTAAACATTCCAGGTGTTATGACATGTCAAGATGTAAACTATGTTGCTTAGTTATTTTATGGACATGGTTGGACGTGAGCCTTGACTTAGTAACTTATTAAGTGGGATGAGTTAATACTGGACATGAGTACCCTAAGATGAGTTATAATCCATTCTTAGGTGAACAAGGCATAGTCTAGTTGTATTAAATGAAACCATTTTCTCTAGGTCTAGCCCCATTAGGTCACCTAGGGCATCAATTCCCCAGGAATCTGGCCAAAGGAAAAATTCTATCTCCTAGAGGCAATTGCATTGGTGGGTCCCCTCACTCTCCTCAGAATTTTGGCCAATTCCGACAGTGGAATCTACAACTACCTCAAGCCCTAGCTCTAGAATTAAGCTTTGCCTAGGTGTTCCCAAGGCTAGAACCTAGTAGGATCAATTTGACCTATCGGAGTAAAAACTCTTGCCTAATCCTTTCCCCTCACTTTTTCCAAAATAGGAACATTATTGGTTGCTAAATTCCATCCCCGAACCTGGGCTGGGTGCAGTTGGCCCTGTGTGGTCCCATTTAGTGCCAAAGGCTTTTCATCAAGGACCATTTGGGAATCCAAGTTTCCAAAGGATTTTTGGGACTGAGAACTTCCTTCATAAGTCTTATTCTTCTACCTCAACCCTTCAATACCCCTCCTCTCTCCATAGAAGATCAAGTCCCTTGCTTAAAAGGAAAGCAAGTCCTGCACTTTATTTTATCTTAGGGAAAGGGTTTTTAGGGCCACTTCCTACCTGTTCATTGACCTATACACTACATGTGACTTCATAAAATACTGAGCCTTCTCCCATTGGTGAAATTCTGTGAAGATTTAGGAGCCTTATCCATGGTGACAATGGGCTAAGCCTCCACCATTGGCTTTGTCCTAAAAATTGCCCTCTTAGGAACCCCTTTTAGGTCCACTACTAGTTTGAGTGGTAACAAGTTGTTCACAACTCCATTTCTGAAAAAATCTTTGGTATGCCCACTTTTTCCATACTACGACTCCAAGATGAGAAGTCTATGGCTATGGAGGTTTCCCTTCTTCTCATTGAATTAATTCTCTACAATATAGTGAACTAGGGCTAGTTGGTTGGCCCACTTGACTACTACTTTAGTCCTTCAAATTTTGCACATACTTAGGCCCTATACACCTTCCCTTCTACAAATATTGTTTTCCTTCACAGCAATAAGAGTCAGGGCTCTTCTTTGGTAGTCACCTAACAACCCTCCAACTGTACTTGGACTACCATCAATCTGCCCAACCATAGTCAATTTTTTTACTGATCTAGGGCCTAGAATATTTTCATCATCTAGGGATCTTTAAATTTTCCACCTAACAATGTTTTGAGTCCTCTCAAAATAATTGTTCTTGTGTATCGAAAATTTGATCTAATTTGTTGTCCAATCTATGAAAAAATCTTAATTACTCCTCTTATCATCCTTCTAACAATCTGCAGATGACTGAGCTAGGGTCACAGATCAACCACTAACAGTCCATTGAATAATCTTTTATAGGTTGCTTTAGATATCTGTCTAAAGAACTATGGAAAATCTACCAAGATAAACTCCTCTACATTTCAATTCATTCTTCATATGGCACATTTCTTCTGCATGCTCAATCTTTTGTTTAGGTTCCACCCTCCTTTGGATCTGTTGTCTCCACACATACTGAATATTCAAACCATCTTCCAGATCTGCGGTCTTTATTGTTGAAATAAATCTCACTCTAAGGGTCACAACCTGTAATTTTATATACAAATTTGTCACAGTCTTAAGGGCATACCTTATGAACTAAACATGCCAGGAAATTGTCCTAACTAGGAAATTATAGTTATGTCCTTCTAATTGTTGCAGAACAAACCCTATCTAACCATAGAAAAAACATGACTCTTGCCTCCGTAAGAGACTCGACCTAACTCATACAGATCCATAGATTCTGGGCATCTCTTTGACTGAATCTTGACATGAACTTCAGATCTCAATGTCGACCCTCAAATTAGGGTTACCTTAGTCAATATTACGCATGCATTTACTTATGTTCTGGCTCTAAATTACAGTGCAAGCCCTCCTAAATTTATGTTGGTCTTTATCACAGACCTTGCGGCCTACTAACCACCACAAGGAAAGATGATATCAACCTCTCCTCTATTTCATGTAGAAAATCTAACCTGTAGGATTCAATATGATCTTGTAATGTACTAAAACAAGATACTCAATCCTTCCTACAATTTGCGGAAAACAAAACACGATCGCGCAATCACATATAAGTAAGAGAAATAAATTATAAATCACACAACACAAGATGTAAATGGGGAAAGAAACTTCTCAAAACCATCTATCTCTATTGTGTATTAAGTCAAGGAATCACGAAACAATACAATGCTTAATCTCTCATGAGATTCTTGAGCACTCTTCCAATTGTCTCCTGTTGAGCGAGGCAAAGTCGGTCTAGTACTTAGCCAATTCTCAGTCTGCCTTTCTCACGCAATTCCTATGGAATTAGCTCCCTATTAATTAGGAAAATTAGCCTTCCTTGATTGTGCAATCCATCATGGCATCCCAATGACTTTATAATTGCACATGGGCAATTTTCTATAAATGAAACTGATAGTTATGTTCCTCTGAACCATGTTACAATAAGACTCAAGGGCCTTTTTATTATTGAAAAATAAGACCCTAAACAACCAAAATCCTAAAGCGAGGAGATGTAACACTAAGAGTTTATGGGCCTCGTTGGGGTTAGCTGGGCAGCCAACTGCCCAGGGTCTTAACTTGGTTATATGATCTTCGTTTGACGCACATGATACCTTGATAGAAATATCTCTCTGAGGACTACAGCTAATGACACGATTTCTATGAAATAGAAAAACCTGTTATGCCCAAAAAAATTTGTTTGGGGCCTCGAAATAGCTCCAGAAGTTCAAGACCCGAAAAAATGACAAAAATATTAAATTATGCTATAATTAAGGAAATTGAAAAACTTAAAGAGACAATGACAAGGGCGTAAGTGGAATAGTGGGGTGGCCACCAATATCCACCTTGATCACCTCAACTTGAATTTCTTGAGCTAACTTAGTCATCATGACTTAGTTGGCTGAAAGAAGTTGTTATGAGATGAAATGACAATTTATTGTCCAATTTATTTAATGAAAAAATAAATTAGACACCTCACATTCCTCACTCCTGGTACATCAAAATTCCTCACCAGTGTGAGGGCATTTTTTTTTTCCTTTTTAGTTGCCAATTTCAATGTTTCTTGTCACAAATTTCAACACTCCCTCTCAACAAGCTGAAAGGAATTCAATGTATCCCCATTTGGTACCTTTGGAATGTACTGCATACAACACTTCTCTAGTGTTGTTTCCACCTACAAATCTTGAAACTGAATAGCCTACAAACAATTGAATCAGTATAATGCATTTGTCATCGGAGTATTTTGACTTCTCCTAGGTACTGTAAGTGTCTACTTGATTCTCTACACTACTGCTGCTGACATCTACATCTGTGCCCTTTAAATTGTTTCCAACTCTCATTTTCACTCTAGTAGCTGACATCTGTCACTCTAATTTCTATCTTGCTGACATCCGGCTGCATCATTCTAACTGATCCTTCCTGCTACTTTTTTACTTTGGGCTCCTCATAGCCAGGTTTGATCCATGAGACACACCATCTCAATGGACCCTATCCAAATTTCTTATCTTAGGATTATGTCTACACATCACCCCACCTTTCACTTGGAGGCATGGCTACATGTGCTCCATCTGCCCATCTGGCTTGAAATTTCCCCCTCATGGAGATCTCTTATTGAGTGGACGCTTCCACTTGGTATCCTCTCTACTTCTCTAATTGTGGTTGCTCCACAACTTTATGAGACTGCTTCTAAGGCTGCATGTTGAGAGGTAATTTGTGCTCCCTCTCAACCACCAAGTCTCTAACCTCTGCTTCGCTCCTGAAAGCTTTGCATGCATCTGGTACCCCAAGTGCATATAGGTTCCTGACTCGTGCACATTGTAATTGTCCTGCTATTACAAAATTTTCTAAAAAAGAGTTGATTTTAAATTGACGATATCTCCCTCACTTGAGCTCCGATTTGACCAAATTTGTTTTTCCATTTGGGTAATTTTTAATCAAGGAATCCAAATATGCTATTTTTTTTTAAATTTTACACCAAAATCTTTAGATATTCTCTACAAACATTCCACCCAAAAATTTCCTGCTCTGATAGCATGTACAAAATATAACCAACGAGATTCAATCTGATCTTATAATGGATTAAAACAAGATATTGAATCCTTCCTACAATTTGGGGAAACAAAACATGATCACACAATAACATATAAGTAAGAGAAATAAATTATCAGTCGCACAACACAAGATATATCTGGGGAAAGTAACTACTCAAAACCCCTCTATCTCTATTGTGTATTAAGTCAAGGAATCCTGAAACAATACAATGCTTAATCCCTCATGAGATTCTCCAGCACTCTGCCAATTATCTCCCATTGATCTAGGCAAACTCAGTCTAGTACTTAGCCAATTCTCAGCCTTACTTCAGCCTACCTTGCTCATGCATATCCTAGGGAATTAACTCCCTATTAATTAGGAAAACAAGTCTTCCTTTATTGCACAATCCATCATGGCATCCCAATGGATTTATAATTTCACATGCGAAATTTTCTCTAAATACAACTGATAGTTATGTTCCCATTAACCTCTGTCTAAAATAGGTCTTCCTCGAAACTGGCATGCATGCAGATATTAATAGTGAATTATCAGTTATCTGATTGGTCACTCATTGTGAATTAAATATAATTTAATTCACTAGATCCCTCACTAGCTCATCACTCAGTTAGAACTATTTAAACTGATTTTAACTCATTTAATTGAGTTAACTAATTCACACCTACACCCCACTAATGCATCAACTACAATTGGACCCCGAAATATTAGAATCCCTCTATATGCCTCATCTTAGACCCTCAACTCTAATTTCTTGAGCTAACTCAATCATCATGACTTAGTTAAATAACACAAGTTGTTATGAGATGAAATAACAATTTATTTAAGGGAAAAATAACTAGATGCCCCACATTCCTCACTCCTGGTGCATCAAAATTCCTCACCAATGTGGGTGCATTTTTTTTTTTGGTTTCCAATTTCACTGTTTCTTGTTTCATATTTCAACATTTTAGAATTTGATGTGGCCTTCAAACAAAGACACCACTGAAATCACATGCCCATATTCTCATGAGAAACATATCTTAAGCTCGACATGTGATAAGAGAACCAACAATATGCCATCCTACTTCCTAGCTTGAACCGACCATTAAAGTATGAAAAATTCTTGTGAACCCTCACGTGATGATCTTGCTCTTGGAGGATGATCATGACCTCCCTTTAGCAACACTTACACGACCCTTGTACTCAACCTACTTTAGGACTACATCTCTTTTCACCCCCTTGATCAAATGAGAGCCTTCTCACTTTATTTTCTTTCCTTCATCCTAAGGCCTCCTTAAATATTTTTTTCTAGACCCCTTATGAACCCTCTAGAACTTATGGGTTTTATCCACTTAGACCTTAGGAAATATTAAATTTCCTTTTTAATTTTCTTTTAGATTTTAAACCCCATCTTGGATCAAAAATCCCTTTGCTTGGCTTCTTTTCCCATAAATCCTTTTCTAACCAAACTCATGCAAACCCATCTCTATAGGCCCGTGGATTACCTCCCAAGCTACATAATTCAACAACATATTCTAGTTGTAGTAACAGCAACTTGGTCAAGCTCTTGTAGTTAAGCGAGGGCTTGGTTGGGTTCCCAAGTTTAAAATTAAGTAAGGGTAGTCGTGAGGGCATCATAGCTAGGGAGGGTTAGGCCATGCAAAAGGATGAAAAGACGTTCTAACACATGTAAGACAATGTAGATGCATTATGAAGAGTGTTAGGGAGTGTTAGGGCATATCAAGGGATAACTAGGTCAAAATGCATGGAAAGGAACGAATAAGAGTGTGTGTCGGGGAGTGTCAGTGAATTCAAGTATTTTAAGGATGAAGTATGCTGGGAGAAGTTCAAAATAGGATTTATAAGAGGCAGGCCTACAGTTGCTATATGGGACTCGACATAGCACTATTTTTAGACAAAGGGAGATCACTTTGTGCTAGTAACAACATTGTTTTTCCTTTAGCTATTTTTTTATATGATATGTGGCACACTTTGGCTACATGCTCATGTTTTAAACTATTCTAGATAATTGCATATTGTACATTGTTGTGTATAATTTTTGGGGCACTCACCTTGTGTCGAGTTATATCTTGTGTGCCTTGTGCATCTTGAGGTTTTTGAAAACTCTTAGTTAATGTTCTACTATTTATATGAACTGAACATACATGTGAAATATTGCATGTGTAATCTGTTAGCCTCCTATATCAATAGGTTTCATCTTTCATGATTGTCTTGATGGAAGTGTGGAATATGTTCAAACCTTCTTACTTGAGCAAAGGTGTTCCATATTCTTAAAAAACCAAAAAAATCAAAAAAATTTAAAAAATGTAAAGAGGGTATACCCTAAAAGAAAGATCAAAGGGTAAAAAGAATAAAAATGGTCAAAAAGAGAAAAAATGAACCCCAAACAAAAAATAGACCAAGGAAAGTGTGCAAATCCAAATGCCACTAATTTTTACTCTGTTGTAATAAATCAATTGTGTGCAGCTTGTGAAACTTTTGCCACCATTCATGAATAAGTCAAACTGTTTAAACTTGGCTTAGTCATATTTCAATTTCATGTTATAGATTAGAGAATAAATATCTAGCCAAACAGTTTAATCTTGGCAGATAAGTAGCTAGGTAGAGTGAATAAAAGGTGCTCAACAGTTTAATCTGAGCCCTTGGATGTAATAAGGGTAGAAATAGATAGATTCATCATGTAAAAAGAAAAGATTGATCGGGGTTTGCAAGTCTAAATGCACCCTAATAAAGAAGACAAAATGGTAGTGTTAAGTAGATAGGGTAGGTAGATGGTGCTGCAAAGTGTTATCTGATGAATGGTGCTGCTACATGTTGGTTAATCATTTACTTTCATCACAAGTACTAAAGCAGGAAATGCACTGGAAAATCACAACAAGCAAAGTCAAATTCATTAACCTCCCTCATCATTTTTCCCCTCAAGAGTTTTACTAATTTCCCCCAAAAGTACTAAGGTAATTGGAGATCAAAGGGGCTCAAGGCATTTCCTTGACTTCTGGAGGGACCGGACCCTCGGCCTAATGATCAAAAGACCTAAGCACTTGAAATAATCCATCATTGATTATCTTCCATCTTTAACTTTTTCCTAAGTAAAATCCTATTTTACTTAGGAAACTGATGCAACATTCCATAAAATTCCTCAAAATAACTTGTTATTCTAAGTTTAAGTGTTGAAGATAAAATGTTGCAATTTACTTCATAAGTTATCACTTTCTTAGATGTACACAGATGTTTTGATTTTCCTTGTCCTTTTTCATATTAACATTTGATTTTACTATATTAAATCCCTAGTAAAATCCCTTTTCCTAAGTATATAACTCCCTTTTCTAATAAATATCCCCAAAACCCTTTATTATAATGTTTTACCAAAGTATATATTCCCGCATATTTAAAATAAACACCCCGCTTTATAAGCCCTTTGGTTAAAACTATAGCCTTATATATAAATTCCGCCCCTATGATGAATTAATTATATTAATTCATTCATCATATAATAAATATATATACAAAAAAGTTTAGACATACGACAAGTATGTTTAATACCAAAAACATATCAATAAACTTTGCAAAAGTCTATGCCACCGTCGGCATTCCACGTGGCATTCCACCTGGCCAAGCTCCGCTGCAATCCATTTCGTAATTTCACGGGGTTAATTAATCATTTGGACTAATTAACAACCATTTCCGCCTATTAACGTGTCCCCGGGGTGATTAGATTTCACATTAAAACCTTTTTAAACCTTGACGGGCCCACCTTTGAAATCGCGCAAGTCCCCATCCCTTTCAGCCGTTGGATCATCCGTTCGTTGATCAACGGTGATCATCAATCCCGCTGCCCATCCCTTGCCAGCATGTTAACCAGCGGGGGATGGGTGGTTTTTGAAAAGTCAGCATTCCACGTGGCGTTAAAACTATGGAATCGCTCCCCCCGCGTCCTTTACCGCCTTCGTCCATAAGCGGTGCGGGCTCACCGCTTACCGCTTACCGCATACCGCCGGCCCCACTTTCCTACGTCACCCCGTACGTCAATAACGTCATCACCTCGAAAAAGACAAAAACCCTTTTTGACTTGTAAATAAGCCATTTTCGTGTTTTTTCAGTTATTTTTAGTTTCTGAAAGAGACAGAGCTCCCGCTGCAATTTCAAATTCCACTGCAAATACACCAATTTACTCCGAAATTCAGCTGCGCCCGTGTTAAAGAACGTCCCCGCCATTGTTCATTACCTGTTAAAGAACCAGTTCCATCTAAAAACAGGTATTTATCATTTCGCGCCCCGACTGCAAGTCAAGCTTAGTTTCCTTTGTTTTTTCTCTGAAAAAGTGGTTAAAAATCCTATCTGAGTCCTCATTGAAGATTTAGAACCTGTGAATTTACTTCCCAAACCTGCGAATTATTCCAATTTCCTCTTTTGTCAGATATCCCGCCCGGTCTGCAAGAAAAAAATGAAAACCTCCATTTTGAATCCACAAGAACCAAAATGGAGGCCCCGACAGCTCTTAATATCACTCCATTGAATGCTCCTCACCAGGAATTAGACTATTTACCTCTAATAGATGAAGATTTCCAAATTAAAGACCTGCATTTTGATGAAAGTCCCCGTTTGAGTTTCTGTCGCTGCAGAGACGAACACTTAAAGGGGCAAGATCTTATAGGGTTGTGGGAATCCAATCTCCCAAGGTATTTTATTTCTACAGTCCACGTTTTCCCTGAAATTATTCATTATTGTCATGCAAATTATGATCCTGCACAAAGAGCTGTATTAGCTCCTGATCAAAGTGTTTTGTTCCCTATCACACCTCAGGCTATCAATGCTATGTTATACTTTGAGCCAGAACAAGAATTAGCACCTTTATCCATGGAAGGGTTGATTGAGAAAACCAGGCAGTTAACCCCAGAGAAATTAAAAGAAATGTGTCAGTATTTCATGTTACCTGAGCATCAGCCAAAAGGGACTCCCCCCTATGGTTTTTACTTTTTCAATCAATTGGGAAGGCTTATTGTGAATGTAATATCCTTTGTCTTAGGATTCAAGACCAGTGAGTATGTAGATGAGATAACTCTGGCTTTGCTATCTATCTTTACCCCTGGGCAGCCTCCTGAGATTAAGTATGATTATGCTTCCTTCATTGCCAACAAAATCCATGATCAATTTTTAAGGCTAGATGATGAAAAGGTTTTCAAGTATTCCTCAGTTATCTATCATCTCATAATTTTCTATCACTCAGACAGATTCCCTTTCCCTGTTCAGAAACTTGATGCTAAAGGTAATCCCCGGTCTGTTATTTTTTGGTCCCCCATCATTCATTTGTCCTCTGATTCTCCCTACTCTTATTCAGAATTCATTGATCAGTTTGTACATCCTGCTACAACTTTGTTAACAGGAGTTTCTCCTCCCAGGCTTAGTACTGAAATTAGAAAGACCTTGCAATTGTCAAAGAGTTATAAAGTTGGGGATTGGTACTTATACCAAAACCATACGGTCATCAGGATTTATGGATGTGAATTACATCCATTCAAGTTACCCAGATATGTACCAATGAGAATTTTTGCTTTGGAATACTTTAGACAGATGAATAATTCAGATGTGATCCATTTTTGCAATGTAAAGAAGAAAGCACAGTTAAGGATCAAAAGCCAGTTAGGTCCTTTCATTTTCAATTCTAGAGAAGCTGAGAGAGAAGCAGAAAATCTATTAGATAAGAAGTTCCAGACATCCTTTCGTTGGGTCCCTTATGACCCCTTTGGTTTCATTTGTGAAAAGAGATTAAAAAATAAGTCATCTCCTTATGTACATCACAGGATTCCTGATTTAGAACAGTATGCAAATCAAGATGAATGGGTTAAAGGAACACTTGTTGAAGAGGAAAGTGGAGCTGACAAATTGAATAAACTTATGAAAGATGTTGAGAAGAATTTTGACCTAGAAACATATGATCAAATGCAGGTACCCTACATTGGCACATCTTCAGCAGCCACTCTACAACAAGCTATACAGGAAGATAGTCCATCAGTAGCAGCAGAGCCCAAGGGTAAAGGAAAAGAACCTATAGTTCAGGTCATTGAAACCCTGGTCATGGAAGAAAAATCACAGAGTTCCAAAGCACCAGAACAATCTCAGGCTTCTCAAACACCAGCAAAGCAAATCCAAGTTCCAGAGATGCAAACTCCACTG
This sequence comes from Pinus albicaulis, assembly GCA_034641835.2. Taxonomy (NCBI): domain Eukaryota; kingdom Viridiplantae; phylum Streptophyta; class Pinopsida; order Pinales; family Pinaceae; genus Pinus; species Pinus albicaulis. Next base: position 196,572,142 of record CM076581.1, read on the forward strand.
AATGCGGAAATAGGGAAAAAGAGGCCAGCTCCAGATACCACACCTTCAAAAGGAGCCCCACAAGTTTATCAAGCTAAAAAACACAAGTCTGATCCACCTCCGGATGTAGAGATTATAGATGAAGTATTTGATGATGGTAGGGAAGATAGTCAGCAAACAGGTACAGCAAGTGAAACAAACATAAGCCAGAAAGGGATACAAAAGCAATTAATCACTGAAGTATCTTCTTTCAGACCGCCAAAGACAGATACTGGAGACATTAAGAAAACCTTCATTAATATCAAAACAAAGAATGAACCATTGAAAATGAAGGTTTATGATCAGTATATGAAGATGGCTCCTCATAATCAGCAAAGGCTGATGTCTGCATTTGATCTTTCACAAGGTAAAATGCTAATGAGCCACTTCAAAGCAAAGGTGCCAAAGCCAACTTCAGCAGCAGATTACATCAGATCAAATTTTGAAGTTTTAGCAAAAGATATCCATCCCCTGGATCAGATAGCGCTTCATAGACAAACAGGGGAAATGGTTTATTCTACTCTCACCAACAAAGCCATGGCAGCTTTAACGCTGCAAGATTCCTTGAATAATACTACTGCACAATTAAAGATTGAGAGGGCCTCCTCACAGGCCAAGGACAATAGAATAAAATCTCTAGAAGAGATCATCATTAGTTTGGGTCACAATCCCAAAGACATTAAAGGTATTGAGGCATTGGTAAAAAAGAAAGAGGATGATATAGCTGCACTCAGAAAACAGCTGAAATTACCAGCCTCGAGGCACCCTCAGACACAGGAAGTTATAAAAGGAAATTCACAAGAAGAAATTATGGAGTTGCTCTTGAATTTGACAGAGCGACTAAATGAAACAGAGAAGGAGTTGGAAAAAGCATTGCAGGAACAGGAAAATATCAAGCAGACTTCAACAACAGGTACTACAACTACAGGACAGCAGGAACAACCATCTTAGGTGAACATTTCTAATTTGAATTCTGAGGATTTAATTAAACAGATGGAGAGTTTGCAGCTAAGGGTCACAGAGCTCCAGGAAACAAAATTGCAATTAACAAAATTGGAGGAAAAATATGACACATCCAAAAAGACAGCTGCTGACAACCTCAGGGAAATAAAAAGATTGGAGAAATTGGTTGAGGCTTTGCAAAAAGATCTTTCACTGGAAAAGCCTCGGAACGAAATAAATGATATTCTTTGGAGCAACATCATTGCATTAATAAGAGATATTTGGCCTTCCATTCAAGCTATTTTTGAGCAAAATGAATTAGTCAAGATAGCACAAGAGGAAATAAATAAAACTAGACATGAATTAAGGGGCAAGCCGGAGCATGCCCAGCAGATCATTCAATTTTTGAATTCCAGAACAAAATAACAGCTTGCATTGTTAGGAATTGATGACAGAACAGGTGTAGTGTTGGAAGCAAAGAGAGTTTTCACCAAGAGGACTTTCATGCAAAATCTAGAAAGAAAGTGTACTGACATTTTGGTCGATATCAACGTTTTCAGAGAGAAGTTTCAAGATTTGCTAGACAGTGAATTGCCAAGTCCCATGCTCACAGAGGATCAAATAGTAGACTTGGAAACATATGAGAAAAGAATAAAAGCTCATGCTAAAAATACAGCTATAGGTTCTACCAGCTCATCAGAACCTGTATTACCAACCGGGAAAAGTATTTATGAAAAAGTGAGGAATCTATTTCATCTGGAGCATGAACTAAAGTATCTATTTCCGAACGAGCCCACTTTTTATAAACTTACTGAAGCAGATGAAACTTTAAGAAAACTCAGAAGAACAATGATACCAGATGATCAGTGGTGGAAGGAAATGCTGGAAGTTTTGTAAAAAATGTTTTCAGGATGAAAGTTTATCTTTACTATTGAGTAAATGGTAAAAAACAGAAAAGCAGATGAAAGAGTATCAGATGAAAGGTTAAAGAGTATCCGTAAGAAGAAAGAGTATTCAACAAGTCAAAGGAATACGCAAAGGACAGCACAGAGCCCTATTTTAAGCACTTATCCTTAGCACGTCCACGAAGAAAGGAACATCACATCAGCCGTTACTCATTATTCTATTTTACGAGACCATGTGTCTCTTGTTTGTTTGTAAATATGCTTTAAGTCAGCCTGGATTGTTGGCTAGGATAGAGTAAGATTGTTAGGATTATTTTTTGTATAAATAAACCCTCAAAGAGAGAGTTGAGGGTGGATTCTATTACTCTGCTGTAACATTGAGGTTTTCGGAATAAAAAGCTTTTGGACAAATTTACTTGTGGCTTATTGGATGACGTTTTGAAGCACTGGACTTGTTGCAGGATTCATGTGTTGGACTTCAGTTCAATAAGTTTTCCAACCCTTGTGTTTAAATTTTATATTAGTTTATGCTATCATCATATCCGTTTCTGAATAGTTTACATAAAAGATTGAAACAGAATTTGCTTAATTGTACTCTGTTTTCAAATGTGATTATTCTTGATGTTTTCTTCTGAATTAGTTATAAGCATGAATTCTTAATTGCTCATGTTTTGCTGATTTAAACATTGTTGATTACTGTAACAAAGAATCCTTCATTGCTCTTTGCTTGTAGTCATTTCTCTTCTTTCTCTTGAATATGGTGAAAGATTCTTAGCTGCCTTTCATCCCTTCAAGACCATCCATCCACTTTAAATTTTAAGGATTGTTCTCTGTCTATCTATCTTGCCCTGTAATACCATCTTGTGTTTAGAAAGGAAATCCAGTAAAGCCATCCTTAGACTCCATAGCCCAATGGACTGAAAGCCCTCAACCTTGCCCTTAGTTTGTGGATTCCACCATTTTCTCAAAACAAACTTTGAATCTATAACTAGCCTAAAACCTTAAAAGAACAAAGATAAATCATAAAGAGAGAGCCCTCTCTGGATGCAGATTGGCTAGATTCTGCATCTAAAAGGTTGGTTTGTGGTTACCTCGGGTATACTTTCCTCTTACACAACTTCTAGGAAAACATGAGTGATAACATAGTGGCGACCATACTGGGGAACTGAATCATTTTATTGATATTATTGTTTGATTTATAAGCTATGGACAGAGTCTGAAGATCAGCCAGGTAGCCTTTGAAATTGCTTTTGCTATGCAAATGCAAAAGTAAATAAATGCTGTTTCAGTCTATCTCTGATTTAGCTTATAAGTTGAATCTTAGTTTCAAATTTTTCAATCAGATTCTCTAGTTTAAACAGATCTCTGAGGAAATCTTAATCACATATCATTATTTCTTAAAGAATTTGTAGAAGTTGTATTTATTTTTCAATTAAAACCCAAAATCCAAAAACACATATTCTAAGAAAACTGGCTTCAGAAAGGATTCGACATACTAGGTCAAATCCTGACCCCAATCCACCACCAATATTTGAAAATCCAAATCTGATCCCTAGGATTCTTAGAAGACAAGGAAGTCAAGAAAGTTCTGAAAGAGGAAGTCAAGAAAGTATAGGTAGTTCTAGACCACTCTCTAGATCTGCATCTTGTCCTGTGAAAATTATTTATATTGATGACATTCCTTTTGATGCACGATTTGAAACATCTTTGTTTGTAAATTTCTCTGAGACTGAATTATCTAGATTAATTCCAGATCCTTTGTTCTTTGAAGATTTGCAATACAGATTTGTTTCACATCATCTTGACAGAGAATTGCATAACTCCATTCAGTCTGAGCAAGCCTTTGAAGAAAGCTCAAACATTTCTGTGATAACTGAAGCATCTCCGAGCTCAGCCACTTTTCAAACACCTGTTAGACCTCCATCTCCTCCTGTTAGACCTCCATCTCCTCCCGTAAGACCACCTTCTCCTCCTACTAGACCAGCTACTCCTGTCACTCCACTTTATCTTCCAATGGCTAATCGATATGCCCCTTTACAGTTACCAGCCAACCCTCCAGCTTTACCACAAGACTACCAAAGTAAGATCACACCTTTTGACGGATCAGGTACCTACACAGCTCAACAACACACCAAAAGGATGACAGATTACTTTGAGTTTTATGAGATTGATACTGATGATATCCGTATGAGAATTTTTGTACAAAGTCTTACTGGAGAAGTTAGAACTTGGTTTAGGGCTCTCGCCCCGAACAGTATTGCTGACCTAGAAGCTTTGTATAGGGCATTTTTGAACAGATGGGAGAAAAAGAAGGATCCTCTCCAGATCCTATCAGAATTTGAAAAGTTAAGAAGAAGACCAAATGAAACCGTACAAGATTACATCATAAGATTCAATGAATCATATCATGCAGTTCCTCTGAACCTAAGACCCCCACCTAATAATGTGTTGGTCAAATTTCCAGACGGTTTTGACTCTGATATAGCTTATTCTCTTAGGGAAAGAGCTCCACAAACATTAGAGGAAATGCAAAGCATAGTGGTGAGTGTAGAAGCAAATCTGATAGAAAAACGAGCCAGAGCTAGGGCAGAGAGAAGAATGCCTATGAATGAAGAACCTTCAGCTTTTGAAAAGACGCTGGATGTAATCATTAAAGGTATGGAAAGATTAGGTGATAGAGTGGAAACCATTGAAAGAAAGTCTGCTACTGATAACCAGAATGTTGCAAGAAACCCAAACTTTAGGAGGAATATGAACCAAAATATTGGAAAGAATGTCCCTGATCAAAACATTAGACCACCTTTCCAAGAAAACTTTGTTGAAGGTTCAACCTCAGAAGAACCTACAGAAGATGTAGAAATAAACAATGTAAATGAGGACAAAGATGAACCAGAAGTCTTCCTATCTCAGGATGATCAAGAGAATCCTATCCTTGAAACATTCCACACTCATTCAGGTGAGACTTTTGATTTCAAAGAAGGCTATGACACAGCAATCTACGAAGTTCATAAGCAGTACAACTTGAGAAGTAGACGGATAGATGTACCAGAGAAAAATAAACAGAAAACCACAAAACAAAATGTCAAAGGAAAACAAAACATTCCCCCTGTACAAAATACTTCCCCTATACAAAACATTCCCCAAATACAAATTTTGCCTAGGATAACTCCTAGTTTTTCAAATCCAATAATTGAAGATGTCTCTGACAACCAACCAATCGACAAACAGCAATCCAATACATCTCCTCATGTAGGAACTGTAGAAGAAACAGTAGAAGTTAGTCCTGAAACATCTTCAAAACAAAACTTCATTCATGAAAAAGAGAAAAACATTGAAGATCCAGTAAACAGAGAAAATCCAACTGTGCAAAACACTAAAGCTCAAACAGAAAAACCCTTTAATCTAGAAGCTGAAATAGGCAAACTCAAGATAGTTGTTCCTTTATCAGAATTGGCTAAACATGATGTCTATAGGAATCAGATTTCCAAGTCTTTAAACATTAACATTACTGGATTGGATGATTCAGTAAACATTCTTGATGATCAACCCAAACTTCTTTTTGGCCCCGAGGTTAATGGCAAACCAGAAAGTGGAGGAACTCCTCCATTTTATGTAAGCCTGAATGTTCATGACAAGATACTCCATAATGCAATGCTTGATTCTGGAGCATCTCACAATTTGATGCCAAAAGCGGTAATGGAAAGATTGAATCTGGATATTACTAGACCATACAAAGATTTGTTTTCATTTGATTCCAGTCAGGTAAAATGTTTAGGTTTAATTAAAGATCTGTGTGTCACTTTGGTCCAATACCCTGCTAAGTCTGTTTTAATGGACATAGTAGTTGTTGATATTCCACCTAAATATGGTATGTTATTGTCTAGGTCTTGGGGTGCTAAACTTGGAGGATCTATTCAATTAGACATGTCTTATGCAACTATTTCAGTATTTGGTCAGCCTAAAAGATTATATAGAGAAACTTTGATGAAGTACTTAGTGAGTAGCCAAGAGAAGCCTGAAAACTTCCCTGTTTATTCTGTACATTCTGACATGGATTATTTTATTCTATACAATGCTGAGTCAGATCTTCCTACTGAAATAGAAGCTCCTGAAATGGAAGTCATAAACAAAACCATGGTTAAAATTGAAGAAATCTCTGAAAACAAAGAAACACCAGATGACCGAGAAATACCTAAAAAAACTAAACAACTAGCTCCTGTCAGAAAATACGTTAAAACAATTGATAAAGATTATGAACATGAAATTCTATGGCATTTAGAGTTTGATGGCTCAGTAAACAGACTAGGGGAAGGAGCTGGGATTTGGTTACACAATATAGAGAACAATCATGCAGAGGGTCATGCTTATAGGTTAAATTTCAAATGCACTAACAACATGGCAGAGTATGAAGCTCTTTTATTGGGGCTTAAACATGTCAAGAAGTTAGGAGGCATTAGGGTATCAATCATAGGCGACTCTGAATTAATCATCCAACAGATTAAAGGAGAATGTGCAACAAAGGACATGAGACTGAAACAATACCGAGAGACAATTGTAGAGATTCTCAACACATTTCTACAAGCCCAACTTGCCAAAATTCCCAGGAAACAAAACTTGCATGCTCACAGTTTAGCAATGTTTGCTAGTACATGCAAATTGCCTTTTGATCCCAATCATCAGTTTTCAGCCGAGATAAGGCACAGGCCTGCAATACCAGACAATCTTTTGAATTGGCAAGTATTTGTGAATAACAATCAAATCAATAATTTTTTGACACTTCAGAATGAGTTTTCCAACTGTAATATAGATGAAGACATAACTATTGATAAATTTGATCAAGAAAAATAACAAAAAATAGAAATTTCAATAGAAAATGCAATTCATATGCTGCATCCAACCACGTTCACTGAAAAAGACATACAAAATTTGAAACAAATGGAATTTGATGAGATCATAGATGAAACAGAAATCATTAATTTAAAAGATAATCAATTACCCAAAGGATTAACACCTTTGGAAGATCTATTCGACTCAAATGATATTCCATTCAGACCTAAAATGGAACCTGTTAAGGCTGATATGGAAGAATGCAACTTAGGAACGCCAGAACATCCAAAAATTGTTAAGTTGTCCAAATCTCTTCCAAAAGATCAGAAGGTTAAATATGTTGAACTATTAAAAGAATTCCAATATGTCTTTGCCTGGAGCTATGAAGACCTCAAATCTTATGATACATCCATCATTCAACATACTATACCTTTGAAACCAGACTAGAAACCTTTTAAACAAAAGCTTAGGAGAATTAATCCTGTTTTATTACCCTCAATTGAAAAGGAAATCAAAATAATGTTTGAAGCAGGGATTATAGCTCCTATCAGATTTTCAGAATGGGTCTCTAACCTGGTACCAACAAGAAAAAAGACAGGAGAAATCAGACTGTGTGTCGATTTAAGGAATTTGAATAAAGTTTCTTTAAAAGACAACTATCCTCTGCCTAAAATGGACCACATTCTGCAAAGGGTAGTGGGATCTTCGAGAATATCACTACTGGATGGATTTTCAGGGTACAACCAGATTCTGGTTCATCCTGATGATCAGGATAAAACAGCATTTACCACACCATGGGGTACGTTTAAATATGTCAAAATTCCATTTGGGCTCAAAAATGCAGGAGCTACATTTCAAAGAGCGATGGATATTGCTTTTGCTAAAGAGATACATGATTTTCTGGTCATTTACTTAGATGATTTGACTGTTTTTTCTAAAACAGATCAAGAACATTTAGATCACCTAAGGCAAGTATTTATAAAGTGCAGAAAATATGGAATTTCTTTAAACCCTAAGAAGTCATTGTTTGGGTTGGAAGAAGGAAAGCTTTTAGGACATATCATTTCTAAAGATGGCATTAGGATTGATCCTGAAAGAATTCAAGCAATTTTGCAAATACCCCACCCCAGAAACATAAAAGAATTGCAAACATTTATAGGAAAAATCAACTTCTTGAGAAGATTTATTTCTAGTCTAGCAGAGTTACTTAGATTACTAACTAACATGTTGAGAAAAGATTCAAGCATTGACTGGACTGTAGAAGCCAAACAATCATTCGAAGAAATTAAAATGGCTTTAACAAGGACACCAGTTCTGACCAGTCCTAAATTTGATAGAGACTTTATTATTTTTTCATTTGCTTCTGAACATACTGTTGCAGTTGTTTTACTTCAAAAAGATGACCAAGGGTGTGAAAAGCCAATAGCATTTTTTAGTAAAGCACTGAGGGATGCATCTCTAAAATACAATATTATGGAAAAACGGGCTTTTGCATTGGTAAAAGCAATCAAAGATTTCAGAGTTTACATATTATATTCTCATGTGATAGCATATGTGCCTAATGCAGTAGTTAAAGATATTTTGACTCAAGATGGCATTGAAGGTAAAAGAGGTAAGTGGATAGCTACCATTTTGGAATATGATATTGAGATTAAACCAACCAAAATGATAAAAGGCCAAGGTCTAGCACAACTTATGACAGAAACCAATTGCCAAGCCTTAGATATCAATGAACTGGATAACGAGCAGGAGATGGCGACTCCTCAGATCAGTCAAGCTTTCTTAGATTCACCATGGTATACTGATATAATTCATGTTTTATTAAACCTGCAAGCTCCTCCAGGGTTGTCCAGAACTAAGCAAAGATTTTTAAAAATGACATCTTTGAAATATTGTATTTTAGATAGCACTCTATTTTGGAAGAATCATGAAGGAATATTATTGAATTGTCTCTTAAAAAATGAAGCTGATAAAGTGCTTAATGAATTTCATGCAGGGGATTGTGGAGGACATCTCTACTGGAAATCCACTGCAGACAAGATCTTAAGGGCTGGTTTTTACTGGCCAACATTATTTTCTGATGTAAAGAAATTTGTAACAAGCTGTCACAAATGTCAGATATTTGAGGGTAAAAGAAAGTTGTTACCTCTGCCTTTAAAACCAGTATCCACAGAAAGACCCTTTCAACAATGGGGATTAGATTTTATTGGAGAGATTCACCCCCTTCTTCAGGGCAACATAGATGGATTTTAACTGCTACAGACTATTTCACCAAATGGATTGAAGCCATCCCATGTAGACAGTCCAATGATTCTGTAATCATAGGGTTTCTTGAAACCAACATTCTTTCAAGATTTGGATGTCCAGAAAAGATTATAACAGACAATGCTGCTGCATTTAAATCAAAGAAAATGATTAGTTTCTGCCATAAATATCATATTACTTTAGGCCATTCCACGGCCTATTACCCCCAGGGTAATGGACTAGTAGAATCCTCCAATAAGAGTTTGATCAATATCATTAAGAAATTGTTGGAGGAAAATAAAAAGAACTGGCATAAGAAACTGACCTATGCATTATGGGCAGACAGACTTACAACCAAGAAATCCATTGGGACTAGTCCATATGAGTTAGGTTATGGTCTGGAAGCAAGATTCCCATCATCTTTAGGAATCCCTGTCATGAAATTACTTCAGGAGGCTCAAGTGGAGCCAAATGACATTCAAAGAAGAATTAATCAAACAATCCACCTGCAACAAACCAGAGAAGAGGTATACCAAAGATCACAAGTCTTACGGGAAAAGCTAAAGAAAATGTTTGATAAAAGGACTAAAGCAGAGGATTTTCAGTTAGGGGACAAGGTCCTAAGATGGGATTCTAGAAGAGAAGAAAAAGGAAAACATGGGAAGTTTGATTTCTTGTGGAAAGGGCCTTATATCATTCATGCCTTGCAGGGAAACCACACTTACTTTTTGAAGGACTTGGACAATTCAGAAGTTGAAGAAGGACCAGTCAATGGTCGAATGCTTAAGCATTATTTTGATCCAATTTACTAGAATGTTTAAATGTTTCTAACTTGTACATAATATATTGTTTGCTTGTTTTATTTTTGTTGCTGCAGTTTGGATTGGATGGTGACTTCTTGGAATTGAAGCCCGAAGTGAAGGCCCTAAGTTCCAAAAGCTTCACTATCATATGTAAAATAAAGCTATCAGAAGAAGGAAGATTTCATACTTTCAGTTTGAAGACATTCTGAGGCATCTGACCTGTTGTTCTTGACTTTCCACAAGGAAAAGCCATCCCCAAGTGGAGCCATTGTTAGCCTCCTATATCAATAGGTTTCATCTTTCATGATTGTCTTGATGGAAGTGTGGAATATGTTCAAACCTTCTTACTTGAGCAAAGGTGTTCCATATTCTTAAAAAACCAAAAAAATCAAAAAAAATTAAAAAATGTAAAGAGGGTATACCCTAAAAGAAAGATCAAAGGGTAAAAAGAATAAAAATGGTCAAAAAGAGAAAAAATGAACCCCAAGCAAAAAAATAGACCGGGGAAAGTGTGCAAAATCAAATGCCACTAATTTTTGCTACGTTGTAATAAATCAATTATTGTGCGGCTTGTGAAACTTTTGCCACAATTCATGAATAGAATCAAGAAATTTATTTTAAACTTGGCTTACTCATATTTAAATTTCATGTTATAGATTAGAGAATAAATATCTAGCCAAACAGTTTAATCTTGGCAGATAAGTAGCTAGGTAGAGTGAATAAAAGGTGCTCAACAGTTTAATCTGAGCCCTTGGATGTAATAAGGGTAGAAATAGATAGATTCATCATGTAAAAAAGAAAAGATTGATCAGGGTTTGCAAGTCTAAATGCACCCTAATAAAGAAGACAAAATGGTAGTGTTAAGTAGATAGGGTAGGTAGATGGTGCTGCAAAATGTTATCTGATGAATGGTGTTGCTACATGTTAGTTAATCATTTACTTTCATCAAAAGTACTGAAGCAGAAAATACACTGAAAAGTCACAGCAAGCAAAGTCAAATTCATTAACCTCCCCCATCATTTTTCCCCCTCAAGAGTTTTACTAATTTCCCCAAAAGTACTAAGGTAATTGGAGATCGAAGGGGCTCAAGGCATTTCCTTGACTTCTGGAGGGACCGGACCCTCGGCCTAATGATCAAAAGACCTAAGCACTTGAAATAATCCATCATTGATTATCTTCCATCTTTAACTTTTTCCTAAGTAAAATCCTATTTTACTTAGGAAACTGATGCAATATTCCATAAAATTCCTCAAAACAACTTGTTATTCTAAGTTTAAGTGTTGAAGATAAAATGTTGCAATTTACTTCATAAGTATCACTTTCTTAGATGTACAAAGATGTTTTGATTTTCCTTGTCCTTTTTCATATTAACATTTGATTTTACTATATTAAATCCCTAGTAAAATCCCTTTTCCTAAGTATATAACTCCCTTTTCTAATAAATATCCCCAAAACCCTTTATTATAATGTTTTACCAAAGTATATATTCCCGCATATTTAAAATAAACACCCCGCTTTATAAGCCCTTTGGTTAAAACTATATCCTTATATATAAATTCCGCCCCTATGATGAATTAATTATATTAATTCATTCATCATATAATAAAAATATATACAAAAAAGTTTAGACATACGACAAGTATGTTTAATACCAAAAACATATCAATAAACTTTGCAAAAGTCTATGCCACCGTCGGCATTCCACGTGGCATTCCACCTGGCCAAGCTCCGCCGCAATCCATTTCGTAATTTCACGGGGTTAATTAATCATTTGGACTAATTAACAACCATTTCCGCCTATTAACGTGTCCCCGGGGTGATTAGATTTCACATTAAAACCTTTTAAAACCTTGACGGGCCCACATTTGAAATCGCACAAGTCCCCATTCCTTTCAGCCGTTGGATCATCCGTTCGTTGATCAACGGTGATCATCAATCCCGCTGCCCATCCCTTGCCAGCATGTTAACCAGCGGGGGATGGGCGGTTTTTGAAAAGTCAGCATTCCACGTGGCGTTAAAACTATGGAATCGCTCCCTCTGCGTCCTTTACCGCCTTCGTCCATAAGCGGTGCGGGCTCACCGCTTACCGCTTACCGCATACCGCCGGCCCCACTTTCCTACGTCACCCCGTACGTCAATGACGTCATCACCTCGAAAAAGACAAAAACCCTTTTTGACTTGTAAATAAGCCATTTTCGTGTTTTTTCAGTTATTTTTAGTTTCTGAAAGAGACAGAGCTCCCGCTGCAATTTCAAATTCCACTACAAATACACCAATTTACTCCGAAATTCAGCTGCGCCCGTGTTGAAAAACGTCCCCGCCATTGTTCATTACCTGTTAAAGAACCAGTTCCATCTAAAAACAGGTATTTATCATTTCGCGCCCCGACTGCAAGTCAAGCTTAGTTTCCTTTGTTTTTTCTCTGAAAAAATGGTTAAAAATCCTCTCTGAGTCCTCATTAAAGATTTAAAACCTGTGAATTTGCTTCCCAAACCTGCGAATTGTTCCAATTTCCTCTTTTGTCAGATATCCCGCCCGGTCTGCAAGAAAAAAACGAAAACCTCCATTTTGAATCCACAAGAACCAAAATGGAGGCCCCGACAGCTCTTAATATCACTCCATTGAATGCTCCTCACCGGGAATTAGACTATTTACCTCTAATAGATGAATATTTCCAAATTAAAGACCTGCATTTTGATGAAAGTCCCCATTTGAGTTTCTGTCGCTGCAGAGACGAACACTTAAAGGGGCAAGATCTTATAGGGTTGTGGGAATCCAATCTCCCAAGGTATTTTATTCCTACAGTCCACGTTTTCCCTGAAATTATTCATTATTGTCATGCAAATTATGATCCTGCACAAAGAGCTGTATTAGCTCCTGATCAAAGTGTTATGTTCCCTATCACACCTCAGGCTATCAATGCTATGTTATACTTTGAGCCAGAACAAGAATTAGCACCTTTATCCATGGAAGGGTTGATTGAAAAAACCAGGCAGTTAACCCCAGAGAAATTAAAAGCAATGTGTCAGTATTTCATGTTACCTGAGCATCAGCCAAAAGGGACTCCCCCCTATGGTTTTTACTTTTTCAATCAATTGGGAAGGCTTATTGTGAATGTAATATCCTTTGTCTTAGGATTCAAGACCAGTGAGTATGTAGATGAGATAACTCTGGCTCTGCTATATATCTTTACCCCTGGGCAGCCTCCTGAGATTAAGTATGATTATGCTTCCTTCATTGCCAACAAAATCCATGATCAATTTTTAAGGCTAGATACTGAAAAGGTTTTCAAGTACTCCTCAGTTATCTATCATCTCATAATTTTCTATCACTCAGACATATTCCCTTTCCCTGTTCAGAAACTTGATGCTAAAGGTAATCCCAGGTCTGTTATTTTTTGGTCCCCCATCATTCATTTGTCCTCTGATTCTCCCTACTCTTATTCAGAATTCAGTGATCAGTTTGTACATCCTGCTACAACCTTGTTAACAGGAGTTTCTCCCCCCAGGCTTAGTACTGAGATTAGAAAGACCCTGCAATTGTCAAAGAGTTATAAAGTTGGGGATTGGTACTTGTACCAAAACCATACAGTCATCAGGATCTATGGATGTGAATTACATCCATTCAAGTTACCCAGATATGTACCAATGAGAATTTTTGCTTTGGAATACTTTAGACAGATGAATAACTCAGATGTAATCCATTTCTGCAATGTAAAGAAGAAAGCACAGTTAAGGATCAAAAGCCATTTAGGTCCTTTCATTTGCAATTCTAGAGAAGCTGAGAGAGAAGCAGAACTTATATTAGAGAGAAAATTCCAGACATCTTTCCGTTGGGTCCCATATGACCCCTTTGGTTTCATTTGTGAAAGAAGGTTAAAAAATAAGTCATCTCCTTATGTACATCACAGAATTCCTGACATATAACAGTATGCAAATCAAGATGAATGGGTTAAAGGAACACTTGTTGAAGAGGGAAGTGGAGCTGACAAATTGAATAAACTTATGAAAAATGTTGAGAAGAAATTTGACCTAGAAACATATGATCAAATGCAGGTACCCTACATTGGCACATCTTCAGCAGCCACTCTACAACAAGCTCTACAGGAAGATAGTCCATCAGTAGCAGCAGAGCCCAAGGGTAAAGGAAAAGAACCTATAGTTCAGGTCATTGAAACCCTGGTAATGGCAGAAAAATCACAGAGTTCCAAAGCACCAGAACAATCTCAGGCTTCTCAAACACCAACAAAGCAAATCCAAGTTCCAGAGATGCAAACTCCACTGAATGTGGAAATAGGGAAAAAGAGGCTAGCTCCAGATACCACACCTTCAAAAGGAGCCCCACAATTTTATCAGGCTAAAAAACACAAGTCTGATCCACCTCCAGATGTAGAGATTATAGATGAAGTATTTGATGATGGTAGGGAAGATAGTCAGCAAACAGGTACAGCAAGTGAAACAAACATAAGCCAGAAAGGGATACAAAAGTACTTAAGCACTGAAGTATCTTCTTTCAGACCGCCAAAGACAGATACTGGAGACATTAAGAAAACCTTCATTAATATCAAAACAAAGAATGAACCATTGAAAATGAAGGTATACGATCAGTATATGAAGATGGCTCCTCACAATCAGCAAAGGTTGATGTCAGCATTTGATCTATCACAAGGTAAAATGCAAATGAGCCACTTCAAAGCAAAGGTGCCAAAGCCAACTTCAGCAACAGATTACATCAGAACAAATTTTGAAGTTTTAGCAAAAGATATCCATCCCTTGGATCAGATAGAGCTTCATAGACAAACAGGGGAAATGGTTTATTCTACTCTCACCAACAAAGCCATGGCAGCTTTAACGATGCAAGATTCCTTGAATAATACTACTGCACAATTAAAGATTGAGAGGGCCTCCTCACAGGCCAAGGACAATAGAATAAAATCTCTAGAAGAGATCATCATTGGTTTGGGTCACAATCCCAAAGACATTAAAGGTATTGAGGCATTGGTAAAAAGAAAGAGGATGATATAGCTGCACTCAGAAAACAGCTGAAATTACCAGCCTCGAGGCACCCTCAGACACAGGAAGTTATAAAAGGAAATTCACAAGAAGAAATGATGGAGTTGCTTTTGAATTTGACAGAGCGACTAAATGAAACAGAGAAGGAGTTGGAAAAAGCATTGCAGGAACAGAAAAATATCAAGCAGACTTCAACAACAGCTACAGGACAGCAGGAACAACCATCTCAGGTGAACATTTCTAATTTGAATTCTGAGGATTTAATTAAACAAATGGAGAGTTTGCAGCTAAAGGTCACAGAACTCCAAGAAACAAAATTACAATTAACAAAATTGGACGGAAAATATGACACATCCAAAAAGACAGCTGCTGACAACCTCAGGGAAATAAAAAGATTGGAGAAATTGGTTGAGGCTTTGCAAAAAGATCTTTCACTGGAAAAGCCTCTGAACAAAATAAATGATATTCTTTGGAGCAACATCATTGAATTAATAAGAGATATTTGGCCTTCCATTCAAGCTATTTTTGAGCAAAATGAATTAGTCAAGATAGCACAAGAGGAAATAAATAAAACTAGACATGAATTAAGGGGCAAGCCGGAGCATGCCCAGCAGATCATTCAATTTTTGAATTCCAGAACAAAACAACAGCTTGCATTGTTAGGAATTGATGACAGAATAGGTGTAGTGTTGGAAGCAAAGAGAGTTTTCACCAAGAGGACTTTCATGCAAAATCTAGAAAGAAAGTGTACTGACATTTTGGTCGATATCAACGTTTTCAGAGAGAAGTTTCAAGCTTTGCTGGACAGTGAATTGCCAAGTCCCATGCTCACAGAGGATCAAATAGTAGACTTGGAAACATATGAGAAAAGAATAAAATCTCATGCTAAAAATACAACTATAGGTTCTACCAGCTCATCAGAACCTGTATTACCAACCGGGAAAAGTATTTATGAAAAAGTGAGGAATCTATTTCATCTGGAGCATGAACTAAAGTATCTATTTCCGAACGAGCCCACTTTTTATAAACTTACTGAAGCAGATGAAACTTTAAGGAAACTCAGAAGAACAATGATACCAGATGATCAGTGGTGGAAGGAAATGCTGGGAGTTTTGTAAAAGTTGTTTTCAGGATGAGATTTTATCTTTACTATCAAGTAAATGGTAAAAACAGAAAAGCAGATGAAAGAGTATCAGATGAAAGGTTAAAGAGTATCCGTGAGAAGAAAGAGTATTCAATAAGTCAAATAAATACGCAAAGGACAGCACAGAGTCCTATTTTAAGCACTTATCTTTAGCACGTCCATGAAGAAAGGAACAGCACATCAGCCGTTACCCATTATTCTATTTACGAGACCATGTGTCTCTTGTTGTTTGTAAATATGCTTTAAATCAGCCTGGATTATTGGCTAGGATAGCGTAAGATTGTTTTAGATCATTTTATGTATAAATAAACCCTCAAAGAGAGTATTGAGGGTGGATTCTATTACTCTGCTGTAACATTGAGGTTTTCAGAATAAAAAGCTTTTGGACAAATTTACTTGTGGCTTACTGGATGACGTTTTGAAGCACTGGACTTGTTACAGGATTCATGTGTTGGACTTCAGTTCAATAAGTTTTCCAACCCTTGTGTTTAAATTTTATATTAGTTTATACTATGATCATATCCGTTTCTGAATAGTTTCCATAAAAGATTGAAACAGAATTTGCTTAATTGTACTCTGTTTTCAAATGTGATTATTCTTGATGTTTTCTTCTGGATTAGTTATAAGCATGAATTCTTAATTGCTCATGTTTTGCTGATTTAAACATTGTTGATTACTATAACAAAGAATCCTTCATTGCTCTTTTCTTGTAGTCATTTCTCTTCTTTCTCTTGAATATGGTGAAAGATTCTTAGCTGCCTTTCATCCCTTCAAGACCATCCATCCACTTTAAATTTTAAGGATTGTTCTCTGTCTAACTATCTTGCCCTGTAATACCATCTTGTGTTTAGAAAAGAAATCCAGTAAAGCCATCCTTAGACTCCATAGCCCAATGGACTGAAAGTTCTCAGCCTTGCCCTTAGTTTGTGGATTCCACCATTTTCCCAAAACAAACTTTGCATCTCTAACTAGCCTAAAATCATTCAAAAACAAAGATAAATCATAAAGAGAGAGCCCTCTCTGGATGCAGATTGGCTAGATTCTGCATCTAAAAGATTGGTTTGTGGTTACCTCGGGTATACTTTCCTCTTACACAACTTCTAGGAAAACCTGAGTGATAACATAATCTATGTTGCTTAGTTGTTTTATGGCCATGGCTTGATCATGTGATCCTTGTCTTGGTAACTAGTTAAGTGGGACAATTTGAACTTGGAAATGAGTGGCATACAATGAGTTATATGCAGTTCTTAGGTGAACAAGGCACAATCTACTTGTAGTAGGTGTAATTGGTCAAGTTGTTGCGGTTGAAGCAGAACAATATTGTCACGTGAATTGTAGTAGCCAAGGACTTGATTGGGTTCCCAAGTCGTGAAAAAATGTAAATGCTAGTTGTGAGGAAATGAGTGCCAAGACATGCTAGGGAATGCTAATATGTGCCAAATAGTGCCAAGGCATGTCAAACATACTAATATGTGCCAAGTGACAAGGCGTGCCAAGATGTGCAAGGGTGTGTCAATGCATGTCAGGGACTGTCAAGGAAAAAAAGGGAGAAACAAGTTAAACTACAAGGAAATGAACACATAAAATGGTTAATAAGTCATCAATTTACCTTTTCCAATATGGGCATGCTAGGAACACCGACACTAGGCAGCAATAGGTTCCAAGTCTTCCTTAGTTGCTTCTCATCTACTTTCCAACGATTGATCTCAAATAAATTTAATATTAAACCATGCCAAATCATACCAAGGCATATCAACGTATTCCATAGATGCTAATACTTTCCAAGCACCATCACATGCCAAGCGCCCATATGTTTCAGGGAGTGTTATGCATGTTATGAAGTGGAAGGACATGTTGAAGAGTGATAAGGTGTGCTAGAGAGTGCTAATGCATGTTGAGGAGTGTTAAGGAGTACTAGGACAAAACATTAAGGGAGCACTAGGTAAAAATTCATGGAAGTTATTGAATATGAGGAACATGTGCCAGGGACTACTATTAATGAGTGCTAGTTGTCATGCCAAGGAGTGAGTGACAATGTATACTAAGAATTGGTAAGGAATTATAGGGAATACCAAGGCATGTCAAGAATTCCCAAAGTGTGCTTGGGAGTTCAAGGGTGTGCTAATTATATGTGTCAATTAATAGTGCCAAGATATTCCAATACATGCCAGGTGCTAAGGCTATGCAACTTGCCAGGGTTATAGGTCAATATGTGTCAATGCAATAAAAGGAAGAACCAACAAGAGGGTTAATAAGTTGGGACTTTATCTTTTTCAAAAGGGGAATGTTAGTCACACTAATAATAGGTCCTAATACTTTCCAAGTGGCATTGTGTGCCAAGTGTTAATGTATGTCACTGCATTCAACCAAGGTGTTCCAAGGCAGCTAGGGACTACATGCATGCCAACACATGCTAGGAGAGTTACATGTTGTGTTAGCGCATGCCACCATGTGCTTGGGCGTCACTGTCATGACAATATGTTCTAGGTACAATGATGTTCCAAGACATGTAGGGTGCTAAGAAATATTAGTGTGTGCCAAAGCATTAATTTAAGGTGTTCCCATATTGTTGAGGAGTGTTAGGTATTTCTCATTAATAGAATTTTCAGAGCTTGATTATGTATTAAATAACATATTTCCTACACACACTAGTGGAACTTTATCTAAAGGGAATTTTCTAGAAAATAAACTTAATAGATATGAATCATGTGTTGACTCATAGGAAAACTCTAGTCGACTAGTTATTACTTGAGGGAAATTATACACACTAATTATTTCTTAAAAATTTGACAGACTCTAACCATTATGGCTTTGGACATATTATAAAAAATACTCCACAATAATGGTCTTAAACCATTATCTTTTGACAAAAAATATATTAACAAGAACATACCGTCATAAAAACCTCATTGGAATGATCAATGATGACAGACATCTTTTGACCATCACCAAAAGTAAAAAAAAGATAATTGGTGAGGGTCATTAAAAGTTCGTCAGTAGAAGTGTCACCAAAGAGAGAGTTAGTGATGGGATTTTAACGACCCTCACCAAAAGTGTCATTGAAAATGTCTTTGGTGATGAACCTTAAAGGACCATCACTATATACACTTACGGTGATGCTTTTTTAAGGACCATCATCATATGTGACATTGGTGACGGACCTTAAAGGTCCATCACAAGCATGCCCCTCACCAATGTCCTTTTTTCTTGTAGTGATTAGGATATAGATATTTTGACAAAGGCACTCACAGGGAGAAAATTCTAATACCATAGGGATAGGCTCGGGGTTAAGGATAATACCTTTCTTGTTCAGGGTGAGTGTTGAGATTCAACAAGAAAATTTCAACACCCATGCCTACTTTCATTAAGAACCCAGACTAGGGTGGGGCCCACACTGTTATTTTAGGGTGCATGTCTATTTTGGTTATCCCTTAATTAAGATGGAGAATAAACTGTAATATATTCTCAATGATGGCTTGAAAAATGATGACTTGAAATACTTAAATAAGAGTGATAAACTCAGTTAACTAGTGGATTTCGAGTTACAGTTAGTTGATGAGGCATGCAGAGTAATTCTAGTTGTAACAGAGTTCGAAGTACAGTGGTGCATTAGTTAATGCATGTTATAATCAGTTTAACTCGGTTAAGTGACTTAAACTTAGTTGTGCTATTTCTAATTGAAGATACACGAGTGATACATAAACTGAATTAACTATGAATTAATTCACAATTAGGGATCTCACATGCAACTGAGGATTTACTATTATTAGTTGCATGCATGTCAGATTCACTGGAGACCTGGTTGAGTTCTAGGTGAAAGGGAAGTTGACTATTAGTTGTAGGATTATTGGCTTGCAAAATGCAACCAAACACCCATTTGAGTGCCCATGATACTTTCACAGACAAGGAAGGCCAAAATTCCTATCTTTTAGGAATTTCATTCATCAAGGATTGCGCAAACAAGGGAGGATGTCTAGAGGCTGAGAATTGGCTATGTGTTGGCCAATTTTGCATACGACAGTGTGAGACAATTAGTTGAGTATTGGAGGGCTCTTGTGAGAATATTTTTATATGTAATTTTTTCATGATACATGCTTATCTTACAATAGAGGATAGTGCAGTTTTTAGCTGTAAACGTTCCCCGAGAAATTATCTTTGTTGTGGTTGATTTTATTCTTCTTCATGTTCATGTGATTAGCGATTTTTTTTTTTAATTCCGCAAAATATTTGTAGAAGCGATTCAGTATTTAAATTTAGTACATTTTTAGATTGGGTGAATCCAAGATATACATGCATGTTGTATAATTTCTACATGGTAGAGCTAAAGACAGATCCACGTGGACGAGTTTCTTCAAGGAAGCCCATCCTTGCTAAGAGGGAGTGTTGAAATTGTAGCAAGGAATGAATTCTTGTTCCTTATTCAAAGATACTAATTCGAATTAAGTCTCATAGATATTTGAGTTAGATATCAGTTAAGATGTGCGATGTAGCCTATCATTGAATTATTTTAAGTTAATTATAGTTAGATTTATTTCAATGAGTGCAATTCAATTAAAGGACACACCGGTAAATGAATAAGCGCAAACAAAAAACGTGAAACCTTATTTTGTTTAAGTTAAAAAAAAATGGTAAATTGAAAAATGGGCAGCCAAATATTTTCAAAAATCTAATTTCATAAAACATTTATTTAAATACTAAACACTTTTCATTATTTCACTATTTTTACAAAAAATTTCAGCCAGAGATTTGCAGGATACATACCTGGAGCAAACAGAGCACGAGAGCACTGTGGAGCACGGAAATACGTTCGAACAGAAGTATTCAGACAATCAGAATTCCAAAGCTCTAGTGATTGAAAACCTTGTACCATAGAATTTCAAACGATGTGAGTAAAGTTTATTGTTTTTTTGTACTTTTTTTTTGTAATTCTTTTTTATGCAGTAAAAGAAAAAATCAAAGTCTATTGTTTTTTTTAACTTGTTCTGTAGTTTTTTTTATGAAGTAAAATAATAAAATCAAAGCTATTTTTTTTTTTTACTTTTTTTTCTGCAGTTATTTTTTACCTTTTCTGCATTTTTCAAAAAACAAAATAAAAAAAGAAATTCATTTTTAGAAACAAAACTCTAGATTCTTTTTGTTTCAATTTAGATTTTTAGGGTTTTTATATTCATAAGACATCCAACCCATAGGACGAATTGCATAGTCGGATCCCACTCAATGTTGGCCTTTGTGTCAATCTAAAAAAAAAATAAGATTTTTTTTGTTGATATTCCTTGCGTAACATAGCGCACTGGTGCACTCTATTATACCAGCGCACCGCGAAAGTACAGTGATAAAAAATAAAAAAATAAAATATTTTTTTATCAGTGTGCCATATGTAACATATGGCACTGGTGCACTAATTCATTATGGCGCACTACAAACGTGCTGTTTTGAAAAAAAAACCATTTTAGAAGCAAACCCTACATTCTTTTTGTTTCTGCCCTTTCTTCTCCCTCTTTTTGTGATTTCAGAATTATAGCTTTTCAATTTATATTTATAGGGTTTTTATTGCTAAATATAAGCCTAAGACATCCAACCCACGGGAGGACCTGCATAGTTGGATCCCAATCCATGTCAGACCTTGCGTAATTTTTTTTTTTCAGTGCACCCTGTGTACCTGAGCGCACCGGTGCGACGTATTATCCCAGCGCACTGCTCAAGTACTGTGATAAAAAATTAGAAAAACAAAATATTTTTTCTCAGTGAGCCATTTGTAAAATATGCAACTGGTGTGATATTTCATTATGGTGCACGACGAACATTCTGTTTCGAAAAAAAAAAATTCAAAAAATACAAAACTTACATTATTTTTGTTTCTGCAATTTCTTCTCCCTCTTTCTGTAATTTTAGAATTAGGGCTTTTCAATTTAGATTTATAGAGTTTGTATTGCTAAATATAGACCTAAAACATCCAACTGATGGGACGATTAGCATAGTCGAATCCCAATCCATGTGGGCCCTGGCATGAATTAAAAAAAAAATAGATTTTTTTTATCGGTGTGCCTGGCGTAACATAGCTTACCAGTGCTCTGTATTGTACAAGTGCACCGCATATGTAATGTGATAAAAAATTAATAATATTTTTTATCAGTGCGCCATATCTAAAATATGGCATGGGTTTATGCTAAGAAACTAATAATGGACGATTTTTATTATTTTATCATGGTTAATCGGTGCATTCATTGACATGAAACATAGTAGTGCTCCTTGTTGACATACAACACTGTATGACCTATTATACCATTTTTGCGGTGCATTTGGAAGACAACCACACATGGTCATCAGTGCGTACACCATAAATGGCGCACCGGTTTCTTGAGATTTTTTTTTTTACTTGAAAAGCTGACAATTTATTTATAAATATATTAATGAATGATGTGGTACAGGTTTGAGATTGATATAGAAATGACGGTCAAGAGATCAAGTAACAAAAATACTGATAACACATCAAGAAAAGCAAAGAAGGTAAGTTTTTTGTAAATTTTTTACGAAAAATATTATTTTTGAACTATATGTAAGTTTAACTAATATGTATTGTTTACTGTGTATCATGTAGAGCCACAAAATGACAAAGCTCGATAAGATTATTTCTGATCTAGGACTAGAAGAGCGTAAAATCTTGATAGAAAAATTGCAAAAGAATGAATAAGGT
Source organism: Pinus albicaulis (assembly GCA_034641835.2). Classification (NCBI taxonomy): domain Eukaryota; kingdom Viridiplantae; phylum Streptophyta; class Pinopsida; order Pinales; family Pinaceae; genus Pinus; species Pinus albicaulis. The sequence continues at coordinate 196,594,731 of CM076581.1, forward strand.
GAATGAAAAAAATACTATAGATCCAATATGAGTTTCTTTTTTTAGTTTTCATTAATAATATAATTAAAATTATTAGATAACATTTTTGAAATAGTCTATTAATTCACATCTGTTTAATGTTCTACAGGGACCAACAACTTAGAAAAGGAATGTTGTTCTAAGAAAAGAAAAAAAATAGAACATGCAAATTAAAATGAATTTCTCCTTAGCTCATCTGGAGTGGTGTTGGAGGTTAACGAAAGGGGGAAAAACTTTTACAAAAGTTTGAGGGATCTAGTGGAACGAATGTATAGGCGTTCTTTCCACTTACAATACAAAAACCAATCCAATGATTCCAAGAACCAAATTTTATCTAAACTACAGGAAGAGTTCCCAGAGAATTGGTCAATGAGACATGTCAGACTTTTAATAGCAAAAATGTACAACAACAAAAAAGAAGGAATGAAAAAGTAATATTCTTTTAGTTGTTTGTCTAGAATTATTTATAAATATCACTTTTGTTATACATACTTTTCATATATCAATATAAAAATTAAATAGTTTATTGTCATGTTACATTTTCAGGAAGATTATAAAAATCTCAAAAGATGAATGAGTTGATATCAAAAATATGGCAGTAGGAATGTCCAAAAAAGTGTACAAGGAGATGGTCAAAGAAATGGATAAAATTGCATTGCGGGAGGAGCCATCTCAACAAAAACGTGCTTCAAATGTAATATGTAATCATTGAATTTTTTGATCATTAGGTAAAATAAATAAAAAATTTAGCATTAAATATTAATTTTCAAGTATTTTCTTGCAGAAAAGAAAAGAAAATGGAACCCATTCAGCACATAAAATAGGACGACAAGGAAGAAAATGATTGATATCTAAGTTTGTGAGTAATTGTTACTTCCTTATAACAACTTAACTAGATTTCATTTTTGTATTTTTTAAGTTGTTTTACAAAAATCATCATTGAATGTCTTCAAACAAGTGCTAACATACAAAGAAGAACCATTAGAGAAATTTATTGAAATTGGGTTAAATATGGGTTGTGAGTATATGTTGGCATATTAGAACTTAATTGTGGAATTTGTAAGCATCTATCGATCTTGTTTTACTTAGCTCCGTCTATAATTAATAGAAAAAATAAATCTTTTATATTAAATATATGATTTCTTATGGGGTATAAAACTTGCAGGAAACAAAGTATGGCACTACACCAACAGATCAAATCTTGAAAGATGGCATGTTACATGGTTTTGAAAGAATGTGTATAGTTTATGAGTCAATTGTTGCATTGGTACATCATTTCTTTTCGATTTACATTGATGTATATTATTTAATATTGCAATTTTCATTATTCTCACCAATGTATATACACTCATTACAGTTTATTTTTATGTTTCTAGATGGAAGGTGAAGAAGAAGAAAACAATCAACACCGTGAACAAAACATTTCTAAAAATAACCCAAGTCATGGAAGTAGCTCTAGCAGTGATAGCAGTTCAAGCGAAGAATGATGATCACTATGTTTGGATATAAAAGCAAGGCGTTGTACTATTTTTGGAAAAATTTCTGTGAAATCAGACATTTTCTTTAATGTAATGGACATAGTGTCCCAATTGAAAGATAAAGGGATACCAATAACTGTCCCATTTTGTATGACAAAGAATGTCTTATATATATATATAATAAAAAATGTTTTAATTTATTCTATTGTGTTCTCTATTGTCGCTATTGCATTCTCCATTGTCATTCTCAAATGCACTAATAAAAATTTAATTCATATGAATATTGTTATAAGATATATATGTGTCAACTTTTGATGAATAATGAATTTTAAAAAACCACAATAATTATGATATGATATAACAAATTAATCCAAACATCACATTCAAATGCATTAATAAAAATTTAATTAATATGAATATTGTTATAAGGTGTGTCCACTTTTGATGAATAATGAATTTAAAACAATCACAATAATTGCACTGTCACAGGTCGATGTTACTAAAAAATATAAAATGAAAACTAGTTCATGTATTCTTATACCAGTGCGCTTGTAGTTCATGTATTCTTATACCAGTGCATTTTTACGACCTATGGGCACCGCACAAATACCAAAACTAGTTAAAAATATCGAGACATTTGTGTGGTACTGTGCTCCGGTGTGTTTATGTCTATATACGCACTGGTGTCATTTTAAAACCTATGATCACCGCATGAATACCGATACCAATTATAAATCTCGGTGCGTTTGTGTGATACTATGCACTGGGACATTTTTGTGTCTATATGCATTGGTGCATTTGTGTGATACTGCGCACCAGGACGTTTATGTGTTGATACACACCGATGTAATTTTATGACATATTTTCACCACACGAATGCCCATACCAATTATAAATCTCTATGCATTTGTGTGATATAGTGCACCGGGATTTTTCTATAAGTCTACACACCAGCGTGTTGATACGATCTATGGGCACCGCTCAAATCCCAAGACTGATTAGAACGGCCCCATGTGTTGTATCACCAACACTATGCCCGGTGTTGTTTTATACCTTAACGGCCCAGTGCATTCTCCTTCGACTGCCCCAGATTAGCGCACCGATGAAAAAAACATCTGTAATAACCTCTGACCATCCATTTATTTTTTGTTGTGTTGAATTTCCTTTAAAATCTCTGTCAAAACATCTGTAACCATAAACGGATGTGGTAGCATAGGTTTTCTTGAAAATTTTGGCCAATTTTATAACACTGAAAACCTCCATTATAACCTCCGCTAGAGGGTCTTTTCCTTCCAGTGCTTCCTCACTAGGTTTGGGATTCCATTTCTCTAGTGTTAACCACTTATGCGAAGTAGACATGGTGTTGGGGTTCCCCAAGTAATCATTGAAATTATGCAAGCCATGAGATATCATATTAAGTGTTGACACCTAATATTTGGGATTATGAAATTCATGTAAAATAATGTAAATAAAATATAGGGAGATTAGGAATATGAAGAGACACTTGGAGGTGAAGCCAAAGAGTCTCTCCCTCCATGTATCTATCCATGAGAAATATTATTACAAAATCACAGTTCGCATTGTGAAGTTACCTCCTAGCCTGACATGGTATCAGTGCCAATTCCCAAATTAGTTTATGTCTTCTAACTCCTACCAGTTCTCTACCATGTTTTGTTCTTATATTCCCTACCATATTCTCTACAATATTTGTGCCCTCATATTCCTCAGAGTTGCGGAGAATATCCTCTTGAGTGTTTTTTGTGAAGGTTGATGTTTTTTATTTTATATAGTTTATATTAGATATGGCATATATTGTACATTGATATTCCTTTCCTGGTGACTAGTGCTATCATACCTCTCCTCATCTAGCTCTATAGTTAATACTCTCGTAGTGATATTATATGCAAATTGTTTTTGAGAAATTCTCATTATATGACTCTTATCTGTCTTTGTTTTAATGCCACCTTTGTGCCTCCCAATCCTTCCCATTCCACCAGATTCAACATCATTTCAATATCCCATACCTCGACATCAGCCCCTCGCTCTCCCCAAACTTCAGCATGGTTTCCACCGTTTACCAACTGTAACCCAATTCAAATTCCACCCTCTCCCCGGTCCCTACCACTCTGGTTCACACTTTGGTTCCTTATTTTCCATTCCTCCCCTCGTGACTGTGTATATGCATGATTACTCATGTTGCAGCATCATACCCATAAGCACAGTTAATACTCTTAAAAACCACCAAACCGCTCCATACGATGTAATATATACCACTGGTTTACACCTCTATTTTAATAAAATGCTTGCATTGGTCCTCCATACCATCATTTTCCTAGTGGTTATAAACCCTATCCTCCCATCGTTCATACCACTATATATTATACAATGTGCATGGTCATTATTCCATTCGGTGATTCCCCCAAAAAATACTTTGTTTTCCTCTCCCATAAACCCCCTCACCCATAAATACCCTCCCCCATATAACCCTCTTCCATATAAAAGCTACCCAAATTATATCTATGTCCTATATGTCATAGTGCAATAGTTTTACATGAGAATTGAATTTTTTTCCACGAGAAGAGCAACCGTGTTTTAATACACATATTTTAATACATTCACTAATATCAATTTTTGGATTAGTTCTCTCTAGAAAAGATAACTATCCTGAATGGTCAAGGAAGATCAAACACACTAATTATTAATGAGTTTTTGAAAGGAAGTTGTGAAGGAGAAGGAGATAATGCACCTGCAAAGCCCAACTCACACAAGGAGATTACCATTTGGGGAAATAAGAATAGCAAGGCCTATGCCCTACTGCAACATTTGTATGTGAAGAGGTGATTCACAATATTTCACCATTCTAAAATTATTTTGAAGCCCTAAAGACTTTGAAAGAATTGTATGACTCACACTCTGGAATTGAAGTTCTCAAATTAATGATTAAATTGTTCAGTCTGGAATTGAAAAATGACGACCCTCTTGCTTTAGCATCATAGGTAATATCTATTATGCATGATATCAAAACCACAGGTGTTAAATTGGAAATTCCTCTTATATTTTATGTCAATGGACTATATCCCACTTATTCACATTATCTTAAGTCATTGCAACCAAGTGGAAACATCAAGGAGATTAGCTTTGACTCCCTTGAGAAGACATTTTTCAAGAGAGAATAGGATTTTGGGAAGAAGAGAACTCCTCAGTTTTATGAAGAAGTCGTGTGTCTTCCACAAAAAGAGAATAATCATGCACAATATTCTTCTAGAGGAAGAGGTGGTCAAAGAGTTAGAGGAAGAAGGAATTTTAGCGGTAGGGGGGATACAATTTCAAGGAGAAAATTTTGTTCTTCACTGCAAACGTTGCAATAGATATGGACATGATGCATCCACATGTAAGTCTCCTTAGGACATAATTGGTAGGAAATAAATTAATCCAAAGGTAAAACCAATCACAAAGGCAAAGTTGAAGGACACAAATCCGCTCACTAGGTTGTGGCACATTGCAACATTGGACTAAATGAATACTTATTTAATTCTTCACTTACTTCATGGAAAGATGATTGGTTTCTTGATAGAGGAGAAACTTTCCAAATGACTTTTAAGAGATCGTTTTTGGAAGAATTCAATAAAAATGTTTATGGAGCACTATATTTTGTAGATAAGTCAAAACTCAAGCCAACAGGGCTTGGCACCATCAAGATTAAATTTCCTGGTCCTCCAGACTTTCTTCTACATGATGTTCTATGCCTCCCTTAGTCTAGGAGAAACTTTTTGTATTTAGTCAACATAAAACAAAAAAGACACTTAATTCATATATTTAATGGCAAGGTTGAGGTTAAAAAAAAATCAAATCACTCACTTGTCATGATGGGGAAGGAAGAAGAAAGAATTTTGAAGCCGCAAGGTACCTATGCTCGTGCACAAAACTTTTCATACAGTTCTCACTATGAGGAAGGTATATTTCCATCAAGTCTTTTATCGAATTCTATATTTGGACACTTCACTTGTTGAATATAAATGGTGTTAGTGGTTTTCCTACAATTGCTAAGGAACTTGAGCAATGTGATGCTTGTATTATAGGAAAGCATAGAAAATAATCTTCTCATTATTCTCATTTCAGAGCACATAGAAAACTTGAACTAATTCATTCAAATTTATGTGGACCAATGCGTGTTCCTTCTACAAATTGTAATAAATATATGATGACATTTATTGATGACTACAGCAGAATGTATTGGGTTTATTTATTGGAGAACAGATATGATCATTTTCAAACATTCAAGAACTTTCATGCATGGATTGAAAATGGTGCACAATATCATATTGGATCTATTCGTATTGATAATGGAAAAGAATACACTTCAAATGAATTTGAAAACTATATTTTCCATCATGGGATCAAACATAAAAAAACTATGCCCTATAATCCCCAACAAAATGGAGTAGTTGAAAGAATGAATAAGAAAATCTTAAATATGGTATGTTCCATGATGTTTTTCAACAATGTTAAACTTATGTTTTGGGTTCATACAATTCTATGTGTTGTGTATATAAATAAAAGGTTCCCATCTAATGCTATTAGAAACAAGACTCCTTATCGAATGTGGTATGGCCACATTCCTTCGGTAAAGTATCTGAGGGTCTTTGGTTCCACCTGTTATTCCTTGATACTTAAGGAATAAAGAAACAAATTTGGTGCAAGGAGTTGTAAGTGTATCTTCTTGGGGTATTCAAACACATCCAAAGCAAATCGTCTATATGATGAATTTAATAAGAAGCTTTTAGTATCTAGAGATGTGATCTTTCTTCAATCTTCCAAGGCTGACAATGTTGTTGAGTGACACCTTGATCATTTGGATAGATTCATACATAAAAATTCATTTTAGGAATTTGATAATAAAATTCCACATCTCGAACGGGGGATTCCTATACTAGACCAATATATGGAATTTTATTCTAAATCAGTCTCTCCCCTACATGAAGCTCCATCCATGGATAACGCTTTGACTGATGCGATTGATAGAATTGGGGGACTAAATATTGATTCAGCACTAACTCAGTCAATTGAGCAGCCTTGGCCATCTCAGAAAGGTCCTCCAAAATTACTTACAAAGACACTTGAACGTCATCATACTGATGAGGTTGGAAAGACAGGAACGAGAAGTACAACCAGGAAAAACGGAGTTAATGTAGACAATTTCTGATTCACCTGTTTATATGGATGTTTCTTATGATTATTTACTGAATTAGTCTAGATATTTTGGACCAAATTGCTTCAGAGAAGCTTCTTCTCATGATGAATGTAAAGAAGCTATGTAGAATCAATATTATGACTTGATAAATAATGCCACAAAGGAGCTGAGTGATCCTCCATTGGGAACCAAACCAATTGGCTGCAAGTGGGTCTACAAGAATGGGTATAAAGCTGATGGATCACTTCACAAGAACAAATTAAGGATTGTGGAAAAAGGTTTTTCACATAAGGAATGGATTGAATATGAGGATACTTTCCCCCTCACAATAAAATGGGTTACCATCTGGACACTCTTTTCCTTGGCAGGTCCGAACACCGGTTGGAAATTCTGTCAAATGGATGTAAAAATTGATTTCTTGAATGGAGATTTGAAAATTAATGTTTTTATATTCTAGATAAAAGGATTTATTGTGAAGGGTCAATAAATAAAAGTATGCAATCTTGAGAAATCCTTGTATGGCCTCAAGCAAGCACCACAAGCATGGTATGAGAAGTTAACTGAGCATCTTCTGAATCTAAACTTCAAACATTATGATATCGATGATGCAACTTTATTTGTCAAGAAATTTGGAAAAACAATTATATTTCTTGGGCTGTATGTAGATGATATTTTGATGATAGGGAAAATTGAGAGATACATTCCATCCATAAATAAGGAACTGAGGAAATTTTTGAAATGAATGACTTGGGATATGTTCAATACTATCTTGGTATTGAAGTGACTCAACATCCAAAGTTTATATTGCTCTCTCAGAAGAAGTACAATGGAGATATGTTGAACAGGTTTCGCATGGCTGCCTGAAATCCTTTTACTACTCCAATGGAACAAAACTTGAAGCTCACATCCATTGAAGGAATAATTTGAGGATGCAATAAAGTACAGAGATCTTGTAGGAAGTTTCAACTACCTCACTACTACTAGAGCATATATTGATTTTTGTTGGAATCCTCTCCAAGTTTACGGAAAATCCCTGTGAGGGCCTTTGGTTTCCTGCAAAAATAGTCCTAAAGTACTTGAAGGGAACTCAAGACTTTGGACTCAAGTATACACAGGTGGGATACTTCAACTTGATTAGATACTCTAATTCAAACTTTAATGGAGACAAATAAACTGGCGTATCTACTTCAGGTTATGCTATGAGTCTTGGATCGAGATTTGTCTCATGGACAACACATAAATAATCAGTTTCAACATATTCCATGACTGAGGTGGAATATGTGGCAACAACTGAAGCAACAAAGAAAATTGTGTGGCTAAGGAAAATTCTAGAATATTTGCAGGAGAAACAAATGCATTCAACTCCTCTCATGATTGAAAACACTTCCATAATAAATTTGGCCAAGAACCCAAAGTTCCATGATCAAACGAAGCACATCAATAAAAAATACCATCTAATTCGACATCATGTTGAGGCCAAAGCAATCCATCTATTCCATTTTTCTACAAATAAAAATATTGCAAAGATATTCACCAAAGCGCTTGGAAGAGATAAGTTTGAAAGATTCAAAATGATTCTTGGACTCAGCAACATCCCTTCAAATTAAGGAGGGGAATTTTGACACATAATATTTAGGATTATTAAATTCATGTAAAATAATGTAAATAGAAAATACTAAGATTAGTAATATGAAGGGACACTCGGAGGTGAAGCCCAAGAGTCCCTCCCTCCATATATATATGCATGACAAATATTAATGAAAAATCATAATTCACATTGCGAAATTACCTCCTAGTGTGACATTAAGTCAGATATTTTTTAAATAATTTTCATCTTGGAGCTTAGGTAATTGCTTCTATGATTCCTCGTTGAACATATTGTTGGATTATGTGCATGCCTTTTCTTACGAAGTTCCAAATATACCACACTTCCTAATTAAAGGTTGTTTGGATGAGTTATTGTATTGGGACATGTATTACATATTTTCTAAGCCAAATATATTTTCATAAACCTTGGCCATCCTCCAACCATCTCCACTAGATCTTGGTTCCTAAAAATATGACTAGAGTTAATGGATCACTTAAACCATGTCCTCCCTTAATCTTTGGTCTACAAATTTTATCCCAAGTCATTAGTGACTATTTTATTTTATGTTGTCTCCACCCAACAAGAACGATCATTTCATGCTACAGATGAAGCTAAAAAAGGAAAAAAACCACCATAAATGCATTGAAACGGTAGATTGGAAGTGTAAGAAAAATAGATTTCAAAATAACCAATATTTTTCCTAAATTTAGAGAAACAAAATTATAGTAGCACATATTTTTATTTCTAAGGATATCCATTGGTAAATTTTTTTTTAGAGAACTATCTACTAGTGGAGCACCTAAGTATTTTGAGGGAAGCTATATTAAAACCAAGTATCCTTACTATATGGTTTTTACAAAGTGAGTTGTCTTTTAAATAAAAATATCTTGACATTTTCATTTAGTGATTCCCATACATGAGAAAAGAGAAAATTCCTCCAAAATATGAGATAATCCTCTAGCCTCATGAATTGGTGGGACGACCATGCACATGGTGTCATCCTCAAATTAGCGGTGTGATAGTGGGATATTTTTTCCAAAGAGACATTGGTCTTTTATCATTTGGTCTAAAATAATTGTTATGAGAGGCATCCATAATCCCTTAGTAGCCAATGTGAGGGAGAATATGGAGAGTGGGTCTCCTTTCTAAATGGCTCAAGAAGAAGCGAAGGGAACAATAAGAGATGCATTAAAGATTGTAGAAAAAATGTAGAGGAAATATGATCTTTGATCTAGCTAATCCATTCATGGAAAAAAACCAAATGCTTGAAGTATTTTAAAATATAATTGTAGTTGAGTTTTTAAAAAAAATTAGAGAGATCTAATTTAAGTACCATACCTATATTTTTTGAATTTTTTAGATACTTAATGTTCTCATAAGAAATCATGATACCATCCACATTTTGTTTCCCTTCCACATACCTTGTTTTCTTCACCAAGATAGGAAGTGGGAGGATAGTTTTAAGGTGATTGGTAAAGATTTGTGTGATTACCTTGTAGGCTCCTAACTTGGTGAATGTCTTGTTGTTGGATTCTCTCCTATTAGGCTTCTAAGTATTCATTTGAATTGGAGCATATTCCAAAAAATTTCCTTGTTCCATATCCTGAGATGGTGTTTGAGGTGTTTTAATATTTAATGCAATAGATAAAAACCATTGCTTCTATGTTTCTCACATAATCCCACCATTCTGTGAAACTATTATGAAAATAGAGGCATTAGATCCTGAAAATTTTCAATTCAAAAGGTCTATTCCTTGGACAAGTTTTCATTCTTATTTATAGCTTTATTTGTGAATGATATGACTCGTGGCTTGGAAGGATGGAGGATTTAATAAATATATCTTCGATGATATATATATATATATATATATATATATATATATATATATATATATATATATATATATATATATATATATATATATATATATATATAGTATTCTAGGCTTATATTCCATTGATAGTTCCTCGACGAAATAGATGGGAAAAAGTCATTAAATCTTGAAATAGAATGAATGCTACTTATAATTTCATGACACCTCCCCTCTTTTCCCTAAGATATTTGATCAAATTGAAATCCCCACCCAAAATCTAGGGTATGGTGGAGATTACAAGGATGATATGATTGATGAAACTAAGGAAATAAATATTGTCTCAGGGCACTCAGGACCTATATAGATTTGAGAGAAAGAAAATTTCTAAATACCCAATGAGTTGAAACTAGATGGTAATAATTATATAATAGAATAATAGTTTATATCTAAGACTTGTTTAAATTATGTCCACGCAATCAAATTTATATTTGGAATATAGCACTACTGATTGGTAGCCTTTTCCCTATCCATTTTTCATTTTCCTTATAGATTCACATGAAGTTTTAGTTTCCTAGATAATCATAAATGTTTGATGTTTTAAATTACATTTAAATTTTATTTTCATTCTTAATTCAGGCCTACTAGAGGGGTAAGCTTCATAGATGAACATGACCTTGTCCAAGTTGACTCGGATTTCTCATAATTCCTTCAATATTTGTTGATTTCAATTCCCTTCCTTTTTTTTCCATCTTTATTTGGCTTTGTTGTATCCTTCAAGGGTTGGACATGAACCCCAAGTGAACTATCACTTTTTTGAAAAATGGAATCTTTTTTAGCCTATTGCCAGAATTTTAGAATTTTTCTTTTTTAAATTTTGAGTTGATGCTTAGGTATAAACCTATGGTCTTTACCATTCAAAGCATTTTCAATGTTATTATAGGTTACAATCATCTAGGTCCATTTATTCGACTTCATAATTTAGGATATATATCTTTTAGTTTATCAAAAGAAAATATTATATCGTTGGTACAAAGAGGTTTGGAAATGGGGGTGAAGGATATTCATTAGAGTCTTTGGGATAGCTTGAGTTTGGAATATAAAGCTTTAGGGTGTGATCAGAGGAGGAATCCAAGGTTTCAAGGTTGCAAAGGGAATTGAAACATTTGTTGGTAATTGGAGTTTTTCTAGAGTGTGGTGATAGTGGTGGTAGGAGGGTGGTCTAGGGCCATGGAAATGGCTAACTATGATTGAGAACCCATCCTTGGTAGTGCATGCAGTTTAATTCAAAGAAAAAATAAGGGCAAGAGGGGGGGAATTTCAACTGCGGGTGGTATCAAAATTGTAAAAAGTAGTTGGCAAGCCCTTGTGTATCCGAGTGATGAGAAGTTCAATCCCCCTAGAAATGTCTCACTAGTTGAACCTACAAAAAAAGGGGTGGTTATTTCAATTTATATTCCCATATTCATGGCATCTACTTCATTTTAAAGGAATGTGTTCATAGTCCAAAGATTTCTTCTAAATATCATACAGAGAGTATAGATTAATGGATTCAAGTAAGGGTTCCAAGATATTTATGTAGGAATAAAAATAGACATAAGATATATACCTAGTTTTTCTTGTGGCCTATGGCATTTTGATGAAGTTCCCTAATGAGTTTTAATGCCAACTAATATTTATTTATCCCAAAATTCTCAAAGTGAGGAATACATTTGAATCCATACTAGAGTTACCAAAAAATATGCTTTTTCATGGAAAAATATTTCTGTACAAAACCTCAAGTAAAGATCTACATAGTTGAAAAAATATGGGGCATTCTAATTGCTTCTCATTTTACCTTAATGGTAAAATAACCTTTCACTTCTTTCCATTACTATTGGATCAACTCAGAGAGTAATTTTTCCAAGTAATAAATGCTTCGAAATTTACCAATTAGGGTGGTTGTATCTCATTTATTGGACAGTTTCCACAATAAAATTTGAGTGGAATTATTCATTGACTCTATGGCTACTTTTAGAAGACAACGTCATGGAGATCTATAACTAGTTGACACTTAGAATGCTACATATCGCAATTAGGTATAATTAGCTTCTTTTGTAGATTCCATAGTGTTTGGAGTCTTCGGTTATTTGGGGCGTCAATCCCCTACCACAAATTTGCTAAATCTCCCTCCTATAGTGTTGACCATCACTAAAGATTGCTTTTGAATCAAGCTCGGTTGATGTCAGCTACTTAGGGTTTTCCAGACTGTAAAGCTTTAGATAGTAAGACTCTAAGGGTTGAATGAATGCCTATGAATTATCATGGACGTAAAATTATTAATGGAAATTATTGAATATATTAAGTACAATTTGGTTTTGTTAATGTGTAGTATGGGAGAAATTTTGTCGATATGTAATAGTTGAGTGAAATAAAAATATATTATTAAAAAAAAAATAAAAAAAATTCAATTTTATTTTTTTATGAGGTAAAAATATTAATTAGAATTATATAAAATATAAATTTCTATGTAAATAAATAAATAATTTATTAAATAATTTATATTTTAATAAATTTAATAAATAATATATATTTTGTAAGACTTTTGTGATCCATAATGTAGATAAATGTGTTTCGGATTAATTATATCATTAGGATTTGGTGGACGTTTCAAGCCATCTAATATGGCTTATCCTCAGGTTAAGGTGTAAAAGATAGTCGATCTTATTGAATACATAGTGTGGATGCATCATTGTCTAGAGATAGCTATGGCTCATCCTCAGGTTAAAGTGTAAAAAATACTAGATTTTATTGAATAAATAGTGTGGATGCATCATTGCATGGAGATAACCCTTAAAAGCTAGCCGTTATTAGTCATTGAAAACTAACCGTTATTAGTTAGTTCATTAATAAGTTATTAGAACATTATTAAAATTTTATTAGTTGTTAAGGTATTTTATTAAATAGGTTAATAAATAATAATATTTTAATTAAAAAATTCAAATTTTTTATTAAATAAGTTAACGAATAATAATATTTTGATTAAAAAATTCAAAAAAATTATTATTAATTATAATGGGATTAAAGTTAAGACTAAAAATAATAAATATTAAAATAATAATAAAATTTCTAACATTAAATTAATCCCATGATAATTAATAATAAATTTTTTGAATCTTTTTATCAAAATATTATTATTCATTAACCTATTTAATAAAAATTTTGAATCTTTTTATTAAAATATAATTATTTATTAACCTATTTAATAAAATTCCTTAACAACTAATAAAATTTTAATAACTTTCTAATAACTTATTAACTAACTAACTAATAATGGCTAGTTTTTAACGGCTAGTTGTCAAGGACTAACTAATAACAACTAGTTTTTAACTGCTAGTTTTCAAGTGCCATCTCTTGGCAATGATGCATCCAAACTATTTATTCAATAAAATCAATTATCTTTTTCACCTTGTCCTGAAAATGAACCACATTAAATGGTTTAAAACGTCCACCAATTCTTAATAATATAATTAATAGAAAAAACATTTATCTCTAACATATATTTTATATAATATTATTATTATTATTTTAATTTTTCATTAATATTTATATAAATAAATATTTTTAAATAATATTTTTTTATTTTTATTAAATATGATGAATATATACTTTTTCCTTTCACTATTTCTTATTATCACCCTTTCTAATCTTACAATCTCAAACATATATCCAATATCTATTTAGAAAATGTAATGAAGATATATTCTTTCAACATTGAATATAAATCACGAAACATATTTTTTAAATTTCTCTATTATTATAAATGTATTAAAGAAATAGAATTAAAAATCCACCAACAAAAACTTTACTAAGTAATGCCAAGAATGGTAACCTATTAAATGTTAAACTAGTGTATTGATATAAACTAGTGTATCGATATAAACTAAATGACTCAATAATAATAATAATTATGACATATTTAACATTATTTAAATAAATAAAAATATAATAGTTAAATTATAATTTTATTATTATTATTATTATTATTATTATTACTATTTTGTATATGTTAAATGGATTGTTTTAAAATAGAAAATTATTTTAATATATTTATTTAAAATTAACATAGTTTACAATATTATGAGTTTTAATTTTTTTTATGATGGAAACCAGATCAATTGACTAAAAATGTATGATCAAGTATTAAAATGCAAAATCTATGGTTGGTAATAATTATATATGAAATTGACAAGAAATAATAAAGTAAAAAACTATAACATAAGATGACAAAAGCTCAAGAAACTAATGAGGTCCCCGAGGTAAGGCCCTTTGTAGTGGATCCGAGATGAGAAGATGACCTGAGTTCACATTGGATGTAGTTCCCTACATCATCCAAACTAGCATCCAAACTGGAAAAAAGGAACATTGATGTCACTACACCCTATGAATTTCATTCAAGGAAACTAATGTCATTATGGTCCTCATGTTTTTCTTTTAGGAATTTTTCTAAAACAGTCTTCAACTACCAATTTATTATGATATTTTAGATATTGGTTCCTTTTGGTATGCCTAGGATCATGGAGCCAATTATAAACGCCCTCCATAATCTTGGAACCCAAAAATTCCTAACAATTTTTCATAATATGAGATTTGAACTATCAAATCTCCTCATGGATGTTAAAATGTGTGAATAAGTGGAACGTGTTAGTGACATCCTCAGCCTGAGAATGGTCCCTAAGATGAGTCTATTGGCCTCTACAAGCACTTACCCTTCGATTGTGCATTCTCAATCGAAGCACAATTACTTCTAAGGAAAAGTGTATTACATGATAAAACAAAAAGGCCAACCTAGAGTGAAGAGAGAGAAAATTTATTGACCCAAGGATGAAGATAGGCAGAGGGTGGTAAGAGAAACCAGGTTGCCCAATTTTACAGATAGAGAAAAATAAACTTTAAAAAAAATTACATAGCACCACCAAATTGTAGTCTCGCCCTACTCGAATAAATCATAAATCCAAACTGACAGCCACTGGCAAAGAGAAACAAAAAAAACTCTAGTCTAAACCCCATAATATTTTTCACCAAAATAATATACAACATAACTAGGAAAGAAACTCTTAGACTTAAATCCACGATACCTCTTAACTCAAGTATGCCCTAAAAATATCGTAGCATGCAAGAAGATAACACCACCTAAATATTTTGATAACCTCAAAGTACCCAGGAGAAACTTCTCATTTTGATGTACACTGACAGGAAATTCAAACATATACCTAACTAGCACCTCCAAATTCTCACTATAAAACTTTCTAAACTTTCAGGTTGGACTTACGTACATGAATGCACAATCCTCATCCACCTCACAGTTGGAGAAAAGAAACCCATGCACAAAGGAATGTGAAGGATTATGACATTATAAGAGTAATTTATCTCCAATCACTAGTCAATTACTTAAGAGTTTCCATGAAAATATTTCCACCTCTAGCAAGGGGAGTAACCTAATCGAGCGTAACTGCCCATCAAAATATAACTGATATATAAGATGATAGTAGGAACAATGATTTTCGATCGAATATTGTGGTAAATAAGTTGGCATGCTCCTGCATGGGGTAGGAAAACTACACCACCCCTCATCTAATGTTGAAGGAGGTGATAGGATAGTGGGATCCCTTCTTCTCCCCTCCCCCCAAGCTTCATCTAGAATTAGTGCATCCACCTTGATCAGGGGAAATTTATTATTATTATGATTATTATTATTAAAATAATTAACATATGAGATGAAAATATGTACATTTGAAAAATATTTAATAAGATTCTTAACCACTCAGATTCACCCCCACCCTATCATAGATATTCCTAAGTTTTAAATAGTTTTGTTCCAATACCATGCCCTACCAATAACACATAATCAAAAAAATATAACTCATGTAAGTTTTAAATAGTTTTGTTCCAATACCATGCCCTACCAATAACACATAATCAAAAAAATATAACTCATGTTATATGACATATATTCGTATGATATTTGTTCAATTAAAAAACTCAATAAAAAAGTGAAAATTTGTATAAATCTCAACCTTTACTATGTAACTACTATTAATATTATTCTAGAATATTCTATAAAGATTAAATCTCTACCATCCATATAAAATATAAAAAATAAAACTATAAAAACACTATTCCAAACTAAACACTTCTATTTTATATATATATATATATATATAAATTCATTAAATATAAATGGGTTAGATATCTATAAAATATAACCCGTTGAATATTGTATAACATATATCAAAAAAGGTAAAAAATTTAGATCTCAAATTAGGAATTAGTACATGGGAAATACTCTAACAATTTATTAAAATATGAACATTAAAGCAGTAAAGTTGTATATAATAAAAATTAAAACAAAGACTGAAGTAAGATAAATAGATTTATAGTTACTAAAAAAGAAAAAATAGCTACCTCAGAATCTTTAACAATGAAATTAATATTATAAGAAATAACAGAGTTAATATTATAAGAAATAGGTATGATTTTACATATTTTTATAATATGAATGAGGTGTAAAAATATGAAATGTAAGAAATTGTATATGCTGATGTAAATGTACGTATTGAGTAAATTAATATGGAACTTTTTTAAAAAATATATTTTTTTTATAAAAAAATAGATGTTAATTTTACTTTTATTGTTTATTAAAGTCACTATATTTTTTAAATTGCATGGTCTTGCGTGAGTGCAAGGTCATAACATTATCAAATATTTCTTTTTAAGATTTTAGACCTCTATAACATATTTTAAAAATGGTTAAGGGGATAGAAGGTTACAGAAGATAAAAAAGAGCTACATATGCTAAGATTTTGATATTTTTTAAAATAAAACAAATATTAAAATTCTTCAATCGTAATAATTTTTGAAAAAATCATTTATTTGGAATTTAAATATTTAATTGTATATGTGTCAATAATTTTGTTCATGGTGGATTTATATAGCTTATATGAAAGGGAATATACAAAAAAAAATATATTTATAAAGTGGTATTTAGCAAAATTACACAATTTAATGTACCTTTAGCCCAAATCACTAAGTTTTCTTTTCCAAACCTGAATATGAGGGAAAAAAATCAACATTAGAATTCTCACACCCACTCGAGAAAATTTGAAATGAAATGAATATGCAAATGCTCTATCATGCATTTCTCTCCTATATTACATGTGCATTCTTGAATCTACATATTATTTGTTCTCTAAGTATTCACAAGATGAGTTTAGTGAGATTGTAACAAAGGAAGCTCATAAAAACTAGCTAGGTCTGTTAATTTTTTATTGATCCATCACAAAGGACCTTTCAAGGGTGTCCCTAGCTACCATTATTTGTTTTTGGATATTCGGTATGAGTCTCTGGAACTTGGATATGGTTAAGGAAAAAAAAAAATGAATTAGGACATAAAGGAAGCTTATAAGAATCTAGGGATGAGAAGAAAATTTTTTATGGAGAGGGATGATATAGTGAAGAAATCCTTTACATTTAAATAGGTATATAGTTATCACCAAAATATTTTAGCATAGGGAATGGGTTTTTTCACCTTGGACATAGCTATGGCCAGTGGAAAAATTAACTCTATACCCTAAAGGAATCTTGTTGTCATATAGGTCTAATATGGATTTCGTGAAAATCTGCACATGGCCTATTGAGAGTATTATTCGCCTATTTTTATGGACCTCAATGATGCAAGGATATTTTTAGAAGAAGCAACTTACCACAAAGCCCTAGAAGTGATATACCTCTTCTCTCCTTCACCCTATTCTCTTGTAGTTTTCTACCCACCCTTGTCTACATCTATTGGTCTTTATTATCTCCCATCTTGGTTCACATATCTCATAGTGTTACATAAATTCCTTCCTTTCCCATCTACCTTTTTACTCCTGTCACCTCCTTCCCATTTGCCTCCACTCAACTCCTCCCACATTTCCCTCATATGGAGATAAATTTTAAAACTATATTAATTTGGACGTGAGATGGAAACAAAGAGGTGGGTTAATGGAAATTTTTTTTTCTAAATTTTCCATTTCACTATGAAAATAGAAATACAATTATAACTTGCAAAAAAAATAAGAATATTTATTTTGGAGATGTAGATTTTTCTTAGAGTTGTTCGTTAAGGAGAATAATGGGATGTTAGGTACATTTTCTCTTCATGTACGATGCAGTATTTCTTGTATGATAGATGGTGGATAGTATATGTCTAGTTTTAGTACTTAAAATACAATTCAAATTTATGATTGAACAAAAAACAACACATTCGAGCCACATTGTGAATCGAAGTAGAATTGCATGAGTACAAGTTGTAAATCCATCAAGAACAACATTTATTTCAATGAAAAAATGGTGGAGTCATTGAATTATACAAGCCAAACTCTTTAAGTATTAATTTGAGCCATTGATTCATATACAATACCTACCTTAAATTGAACTAGGAGGCCTTACATTATAAGTGTCAAATCAGTAAGAAATAGTATCTTTCTTAAGTTAGCAATATGTATCACATTGAAAAGTGTCTAAGGTGTCTTTTATCATCCTTCGATCAGCTGGTGCGATGCGGTCGTGACCTAGGTGAAGGTGTGCCCCTCATTTGTTGTTGTTGCCCGATATTGGATGCATGGCCCCTCCGATGGACATCCCGGAGGCGGTATCTTCGCCTGATCATGCCCAGGCCTCCTCAACATTGATTAATTACTTAAATCCTCCTTGACCAAGGCTTGCAACTTCCAAGTTTTTCAAGAAACTGGAGGGTATTCAGGAAGTCTCTCTTCCCTCTGCAATCCCTCAAAAGTCAGCTCTCTCGATTGTTGAGAAAGGTCTCATTGGAGAATTTACAAGTCTATGACCTTCGCCGAAGACAGTCCAAAAATGGGTCGAAATAAACTAGACAAACAATATCAATGGGAAAATTTCAATAAGATTATGTGGCAAGGGCTACTTTACATTTCACTTTGAGACAAAAGAAGACAAGGATCTGATATTCAGGAACGGGCCATACTTCATGGATACCACAGGGATCTATCTAAGCAAGTGAACCCCAGACTTCGATCCGGAATTTGATGTGCCCAACGTCGTCCCTGTCTCGGTCCACCTCCCTCATCTCCCCTTACACTATTGGGATGACAATTCAGTCTGAGCAATTGGGAATGTTGTAGGGAAATTCATTAACAAAATTGATTCGAAGGAAAACATGCAAGCATGCACCTGGATCTGCATTGAAGAAAATTTGGGGAATGGTCTTCCAGAGGAAATCAAACTAAAGGTCGACAATTTAACTCACATATAACAGCTAGACTATGAAAAAAATCCCTTTAAGTGCAAGGTATGCCATCGATACAGTCATTTTGTGAATATATGAACTAAATTTATTGAGGTTGAAATCTCTCACCCAGAAGCACAAGGGGAAACCATAGAAAAGAAGAAGACAACTTCGATCCCTAGAAACTTTGGTATTCCATCTGCCCAACCCTGCTAATTTTCCCTCCCCCTTAACCATCCCTTGCCTAACTCCTCCTCTACCCCTTAGCATTCCCCTAATCTCTCTCTTATCATATCCCCCAACCCTTCCCTTACCTCTCCCAACTCCTTATCCTCCCTGGCCCCTCCAGAAGAGGATCCTCCCCAGCCCTCCATCACCTCTCATCTTCTTGGATCCACTCCTCAAATCTTCCCATCCAAGTATTTCCCTCCCTCTTCTTCTATTTAATCTTCCTCAACCCATATTGTTGATAGAAACGTAGCCAAAGAGAATGCATTCATTCTAGAAACCCTTAAAAAATTCAGCCCCGAAAGGAAATCATCCAACAATCATCGAGATGAAGCAGCCCAGAAGGACATTTCCCTCGGAACCCAACACCCAATAGAAACTTTCATTGGAGGGAATATCATCAAAGAAGAAAGTCAGCATGAACTGGGAGGGAATACAGGGCCTCAACCTGCGCCCTTGAAATGATGAAAGAGCTCCCTTGGAATTGTAGGGGACTAGGGCACCCCTCTTAAAACATAGCTCTAAGAGACCTTCTTAATCATGAAAAACCAGATATCATTCTCCTTCAAGAAACCAAACAAGGAGAAAGAGACATGGAGAACATCATAAATAAAGTTAAGGACAACAGGGGCACTGTGATGGAATCCAGAGGTGCCTCTCGAGGAATATCCACCATACAGAACCATAATGCTTGGAAACAAATTGCAGCTATCAAGACCCAACACTGGATGAAATTAAACCTTCATCACACCCAAGAGCACATTGTGGTTATTTTGTACAATATATATTGACCTAATAATTACAAGGACAAAGAAATCTGCTGTACCACCATGAAGACAGATATAGAGAGTGAAGATAGTGCAAACATCGTTGTCTGAGGGGACCTTAACTTGATTATACATGCCAATGAAAAAAGAGGAGGCAACTTTAACTCTGATCCCTCAAGAGATCAGCTCAACACAATAATCCAAACCCATTATCTGGTTGATGTCATCCCAAAAAATAAAAAATTCACCTGTAGCAATCGCATAATTGGAGTTGGGAACATAATAGAAAGGCTTGATCAATTTATTTTGGTTGTCCCTCTTATCTCTTATTACTTTGTTTCCCCTTATAGTATACTCCCTTACTCTGCCTCTAATCATTATCTTGTTACACTCTCCTTGGGAGATCAGCCCTCCCTTGGACCCCATCCTTTCAGATACAATCCGCAATGGAGTGAAATCTCTTAAGCCTAAAAACTAGTGCCCTACTCTTGGCAGCAGCATGTGGAGGGCTCCCCAATGCATATTTGGGAAAAAAATATGAGGAAATTCTGTTTGGCTCTTAAAGATTGCACTAAAATTCACTTAAGGGAACTGGAAAAGGTTAGAAATGAAATCAAAAGGAATTTGGAAGAAGTCCATATTGACATCGACACTCGTGGAGTGAATCAAGAAAAGAAAGAACTGGAAAAAGATCTATATTATAATTTGTATATAGCGAATAGGAAAGAAGAGGAGAAATGGAGGCTCAGATCTAGAAACATTTGGTTGCAAGTCGTGGAAAAAAATACATCATTCTTCCATAAACAAGCCAGGGTAAGAAAGTCAAGGAAGAATATCTCAACCATAACTGATGATGAAGGAAAGGTCCATGCAGATCAGGAAGGTATCAAGGCTACTGCTTTCGGGAATTTTAAAAATCTGCTCTATGAAACAGCTGCGCCGGAGGATTACTTTGACATTTTGAACCACATGCCCAATCTAATCATGAATGAGATCAATAATTACCTCACAAAAGACATAGAGGAGGCTGAAATTCTCAATGTTATTTGGACATTACATCCAGAGAAGTCTTCAATCCCGACTGGCTTTTCCATTAGTTTCTTCCAGACCTTTTGGGAATTCATCAAAAAGGACATTCTCAACATGATTTTGTGGGTTCAAATAAAGAAGAATATTGGTGGCTTTACAAAATCTACATTCCTCGCTCTTATACCCAAAGAGAATCGTCCCTCTTCTTTCTCCAGATTTAGACCTATTTGCCTCTACAACTCCTCCTATAAAATTATTACTAAAATCCTTGCTACCTGCCTGAAACCTCATCTCCCTAATCTCATTTCTGAAAATCAAAGGGGCTTAATTTCTCAAATACAAATCATTGACTCCATCCTTTTGGTCCAATAATCGATCCACTCAGGTATGACGAGATCAGAGATAGGATTCATCTTAAAACTCAACCTTGCTAACGCCTTTGATAGAGTGAGACATTTTTTTCTCCTCTCTTTCCTCCAAAAAATATGATTTAAAAATGATTTCATATCTCTTTTCAATTCCTGCATCTCCAATGCTTTGATGTCTCCCTTGATGAATGTAAGGCTAGGTTAATTCTTTCAATCTACTCGAGAACTCAGACAAGGCTACCCTCTTTCTACTTTTCCTTTCATCCTCATGGCAGAGTGCTTCAACAGGGCCTTGGATCATAAACTTAGAGTTTTCCTCATCACTGGAACTAAGTTCAGCAACGGAACCAAGAATATGAATCACTCTCAATTTTCCGATGACACCCTCTTGATGGGTGGTGCCACCTGCATTAGTGCTTAGAGATTCAAATAACTTCTTGAAAAAATTATGTTTTTCTCTGGAGGGCTAATTAACCATCACAAAATTTGCATCTATGGGTGGAATGCAATAGATAACACCATCCACATCATTGCACAAATCTTTGGAGTCTCCTACAAGTTGAATTTGACACATTTTGATTACCTTGGGATGCCTATCAATGTTGGACCTTTGAAGAATGAGGTTTGGAACATCATCATTGATAAAATGAAAAAGAGAGTGCAACAGTGGGGATCCTCCTGGCTTAATATGGTAGGGCACACAATCCTATTAAAAATTTTCCTCTCTGCCTTGCCCCTGTATCATTTCTCTTTGCTCCATGCTCCCTCTAGCATTCAACAAAAAATAGAAGTTTTTTTAAGACAATTCCTTTGGCAAGGAGGGAAAATGAGAAGAAAAAATTCAATCTAGTCAAGTGGAAGTATATTACACAAAATTATGAAAAGTTTGGACTTGTTATTCATATTCCAACGCTGTTGAACAATGCCTTTGGGGGGGAAATAGTGTGGCACCTCATCACCGAAGAGAATTCTTGGTGGAAGAAAGTTCTCGAGACCAAATATCTCACCTCAGATAGACAAAATCTTCTTGACCAGGCTATTCCAATTAGATCATGCTCCATAATATGGGATCCATGAAAAATATTCATTTCTTTTATCAACATAAATGTATCTAAAGTTCCTAAAGGAGGATGCAGTATAAAAATACGGGAGGATAAAATAATGGGTTAGTCTCCCCTCACTGATAATTCGAGCATGCATCGCATTCAAAATTATTTTTGGAGTCAAGATATAAACACCTTGGATCATATTTCTAGACAGGATGAGAAATCCAATGCCTGGAAAGGATGGAAATTTCCTATTACTCCCCCTCACCTTAAGGCTAATATGACAAACCTAAAAAAAGTGCTTCACGATGTAGCCCCTTTGGCAAAAGGCATCCAGGACAGTTTTTGGTGGGATCCCTCTGGTTCAGCATACATAATCAAAGTTTCTTATGGGATCCTCCATAAAGATCAGTTCTCCTATCCTCTATGGCCCATATGGAAACTCACATATAAATCTGAAGCCCTGCCCAAGATAAAGATGTTCATCTGGATTCTTCTCAAAGGTAAGTGTTATAGAGCAATTTTTCACTGTCCTTGTATTCCTTGGTCCTTGATCCTGGAGGACCCATATAGTGACCATTGTGTACTTTTCAAGCATTGAATACTAACCCCTGAACCACACTTTGTCTACCAATTCATATCCCATTACAACTTTTCTGGAAGATCCCTATAAAAAATTGGTTTTCAAGCTCGACACTTTCTCTCAGTGTCTGACCCGTGCCAATAGACACTCTGTATTAATTTTAGACCCACGTGGATCCTCTTTTGGAATTTTTTTAAAAAATAAACGAAGTTTCCATGACTAGAAGCTTCACGAGGCGATGAGCTGGAAGTTTGTTTTGAGGATAAGACATAGGAATTCCCCTTTGGGCTTCTTGTTCCCAAGAGAAAGGAACTACTCCAAAGGATAAGCTATTTTCCCATTATTTGAGTGCCCAAATCCTCCTCCTACATTGTTATATAAGGAGACCTCTTTCACCTCTTTTCCTTAGTTAGATAGTTAGCTAGAGAGGTGAAGCAATTATAGCTTCGGGACAATAGCACAGAGTGTGATTATTTTTGTGTGTTAAGAACATAATGAGATCTTAGACCTTATTGTATGAGGGTGTCACAAATGTTCTTGGATATGGACATGCGGAAGGAGAGCCTCAACATCAAGGCTTGGTTGTAAACTCCCCTTGTCTTTATCATAATAAAATGCAACTGATGTTTATCTTCCACTATTGTTTACATTTATAATGAGATTTCTAGCATTCCTTGATTAGTTATATAGGTTGTAATGGTTTTATGTTTGTCATGATTTTATGCTTGTCTTGGTGTCTTGACTGTCTGTATAGGTAATCAAAATTTTGTAGCAACATGTATCGAGTTTGAGAAGAGCAACGAATTAAGAAGCTTCGACGAAAGATGACAACATAGCATTAGAAAAGGGTAGGTCATATTCCTTGATCTGAATTTAATTTACAATCTATGAAGGTAGATGTTAGTATGTTCCTATAGTTGGTAGACCCACCCTAGGGATAGATAGATCACCTCTGTCCGTAGAGGGGATTTACTTGGACAACAAACTGGTGAGTCAACTAGGGAGTTTCCTTTGAGTTTGTCACTCTTTGAGGTCTTAGTCATTCGACGAGTTTAGTCGAACAACCAATTCCTTGTTTGTTCCTATGTTTTTCATAAATTACAATCTTTTGGTTTTTGCTTGAAGTGGTGAGTATGGTCTTGGTTAGGAGAAATTATTTGTTTCTTTATTTTTCAAGGATTGGTGCTTTTACTTGTGTGAGAGTCGCACTGATTGGCACTAGTTGTCAGTTATAAAGTCCCGCCATTGGGTTTTTGGTGCTATTTTCAGCCCCTAAAGTCGCGCTAATTCCAGTGTGTGTGAAAATTAAGGGTTTTCCCTAAGTCTTTCAACAGTGTGTCCTACCCTTCCGGTCCTTTTCTCTGCATGATTTACATGTTCTCCCCTTCACTCAAGCTGGTTTGATTGACTCATTGGCTTGGCTTTTGGTTGTTGTTTTTTTTCCTTTGTGTTGGGACGTGCACCTAAACATCCAAGGTTTTCTAGAATTATGCATTGATTGCTTGGTTTCATGCTTCACCGGACACCGCCTTGCTGATTGAGTCAGTCTCCTTGCTTGGTGAGCCATCTTTAGTTGATTTCATTTTAATTTTTGGTTTATTGAGTGTTCAAGTCACAAGTGTCATTCCGACTTCTCAGTGTGTTTGCTTGTGAGCATAGATTACATGGCTCATTGTTCAACTTGAAAGTATTCTTCTTATTTATTGATGTAAAAGGGAATGCATGCCCTGTTTTGATCCCATGCTTTGGAAGCCCTCTTTGTGCTTCAACTCATATGTCTTGTAGATTTTTAAGGGATTTCGTTACAAAGTTTTCAAAAAAATATTGTATTCTTAATGTTTGTTTCATCCTTTTTGCATTAAGGAAATTTGTGTTCCTTTATTTTTCGTCTCAAAGTTTGCTTTTCATTAAAACACATTAGGTCAAGTTGCATTGAAAAGTCATGTTTGAAATTTATCATTGAACTTAGATTACATTGTTTATATTGAAAACTAAAAGTATCTTTGAGTTCATTCTCTTTAATTAAAATCTTTCATTAAGTAGATTCTCATTTCATCAGAAAATGCATTGACTGCATTCTTATTCATTCAAAAAAAAAAGGAAATTGTGTATAGATTACAATTGCATAGTTTTCAAAAAGATAATTTTGCATAGATTAAATTTCATAATTTTCATCTTTGAATGTTCTAAATTAATTTTGGATAGTGAAATTCATCGCTCAAGGTCAAGCAGGTAGTTGAAGGGTTGGAACATGCATTCAAAGGTCATAGGTCAAGCAAGTACTTTCAGGGTACTCAAGTTGTATGGGCAAAGATGAAGGGGAATAGCTCAATTTTTATGGGCAAATATTGAACCAAGCCCTCAGACCTAAGCAAGAGCCTAGCCAAAACTCGGGAAGTAGGAAAAATTTTGTTTGCAGTATAACTATTTGTTGCATCATTTTTTGGAGACTCTTCCCTTAACTAGATAGCATTCATTGAATTGAAAGAGTTCTTTTCTCATATAGCTGCATATGAACGTTCTTTGATAACATTGGTAGGGATTTGAAACCGATACATGATTCAAGATAAACCATAAAAGTAACTCAATCAATCTAAGGAAGAATTGAAACTTAAAACTCACACATAGAGGTATAGGCTAGTGACATGTTTCGGCGTTGTTAAACCTAGTAGTTGTCGTTTGCCATTTGGCATTAGACAGTGCTAGTATGAACTTGTGCTCCCCGTACCATCATGTATATTAAGGGAGACCCCTATAGGTTGCAATCCTTTATTCATAGGAAGCTGAATCTACTGCCTTGTAACCATGATACACCGAACACATCATTTGGGGAGATTAGCTTTCGTGCATCAAGTCCTTGGTCATTTCTCTTTCATCTAATCACCAAGATGTATATTGTAGTTCATGATTACCTGGTCACCCTTTATGCCTAGAATATCCCGAGTAGTGATTTTTTGATCTTTACCGAATTTAAGTTTGAAAATAGCATTGAGCCCTTGTCCTTTCGAGCTCGTTAAAATTGAAAGAGACTAGAGTCACCTTTTATCCTTTTCTCGACACTTAAAACATGAAAAGGAAGATTTTTTTTTCAATGTCTTAAAATTAATTTCTCATGTAATATTCCTGGTTAAATTTGTATTCCTTAGTGATTTTAGGGTGAGGTCATTGGCAACATTTCTTGGGTTAACTAGTCAAGAATCCCCATCCTATGGGAATCCTGGTCATTTTCATTCTTTTATAAATGTTGGCTCCCCTTATATGGTGACGTTTTCCCTTCCTGGGTTAAGTATTAGTCTACCCATTTGGTTGTTTTCAACCTCAGTGGTCCCGATTGTTCCAAACTTTATTCAACCAATTTTTCCTCTGCCTGAACCATGTCAACCCCATTTTTATCTTCAGGTTGACCCCTCACCTTCTTCGCTTATTTCTTCACTCCGTTCCCCCTCTTTTCCTAGTGAAATTTTGGATTCTAGTAACTATGTGGCTAAGAAGAAGAAGAATAAGTCGAACAAGAAGAAGGAAAATAAGCTATGGGGGAAATCAGCAGCTACTGCTACCTGTGCAGCTAATATCAAGAAACCTCCCACTCCATCTCGTAGAGTCAAATTCCATTGCAAGCTAAGGGATGGTGGCCACCTTCTTCGTGATTGCCTTGGTATTCCCAAGGTTATAGAAGTGTGGTCTATTGGCCGATTTGTCCTTCGTCATCAACCTCTGGACATCATGCTCATGATGAGCCTTCAGCTAAAGATAATGAGACTCATAAGAAACATGGTAAGATCAAATTTCCTTGTAGGTTGTGTGAAGGGAAATATACCATTCACCTCTGTCCTTATATGGATGAAGCTTCAAAGGTGTTAGATACCCTTTCAGCTTATGAGTCCTCTATTCCCGTCAGTTACCGAGATTTTTCTTCGAGTCCTTTGATAGTTGATCAACTCATTGATCAGTATTCATCTCATGCCAATTCCACTCTCTCTGAAATTCAGTCTCCCAAGTCCATTCCTAACCAATCATTGGTTGAGAAAAACGTAGAGCTAATTCCACCTATAGTTCATCAAGTCTTTTCTGTCGAGAGTGGGTCTTGTCCCAATAAGGTTCTTTTTTTTTCCCTCTTATAACCCAGGATCAGAGGGAAATCCTCCTATTTCCATGATCTAGGAGGGTGATCCTCTGATTCCTATTGCCACATTCCCTGAAATTAATCCTCTTATTCTCGTTCTCGGAGTCCACGAGGATGGTCTTTCTTCTCCCATAATGCAAGGGGATAATCCTCCTATTCTTATGGCACCCCTTCCATGTATTTTGGTCACTTCCTTTGATTGGAGTCAATTCACAGGATACCATCTTCCTTCTTACATGCCCTTTGATATCACTATAATATGGTCAGACTAGGAAGAATTATAGATGAAGGCGCCTTGTTTAGTATTCTATCCTCAGCTAGATGGCAAGTTTTGGGTTCTCCGCAACTTGTGTCTGTTACTGAGAATCTGTTGTATTTTAACAGAAGAACAAGTCAACCATTAGGGATCTTTCCAAAGTTGCCTATTACTTTGGGAGGGAAAACCATCTCTATAGACATGATGGTGGTCCAAGGCCCCTTGGATTTTAATTTACTCCTGGGAGGCGAATATGCTTATGCCATGGGTGTGCTTGTCTCTTCGCTCTTTCATGTGATTTGTTTTCCACATGAAAGTTAGATCATAACCATTGATCAAATTTTTATTCTTTGGTCCTAATATGACATTTGGTATACCGTCGTCCCTTCCTGGTTATTACCTGCCGGTGATATCTTCCCTGCCACAGGTCCATTATGTGGCCACCTATTCGAAGTCTGTGTCTACTGATGATTCAGTCAGTGAGGTAGTACATAATGTACTATGGGCATTGGATCCTAATTTCTAGAGTGTTGTTCTCCCGTTAGATGAGAAACTCTTGGAAGCCATGACTTCTTATTTATCAATATTAGGTCATCGGAGTATAATTTGTTTTCTTGTGTCAAGATCCTTAAAAAATGAAACAATATCATCGGAGCATTGTTAATTTTCTTGTGTCAAGCTCCCTAAAAATTGAAACAAGCTCATTGGAGCATAGTTCATTTTCTTGTGTCAAGCTCCTTAAAAAATGAAACAAGCTCTTCTGAGGATTGGTAGTTTACTATGTCAACCTCATTAAAAAATGAATTAGGTCATGAGGATAGTTTCTTTTACTCTGTGAACCTCATTAAAAAATGAAATAGGTTCCCTTTTCAATTAGATTTTTTTATTAGATCTCGTGAAATACAAGTCGAGTATTTCACCTCATCTCTTAATTAAACCTTCATTCCATCCACCTGTTAGTAACCAATAGTCTACTTTGGTGAATGCACATAAGCTTGGGGGGCATGTACCTTGAATTAAGCTACCATGCTGGGGGCATGCAAACCTTTTCAAGAAAATTTTATCTTTGTTTCAAGGTTGTGTAAAAATTAAAACAACTTAAAGCACAATTTATCATTGTTTCAGGCTTGTGTAAAAATGAAACCAATTTCAAGTAGAGTTTCCTAATTTCAAGCTTGTGTGAAAATGAAACCAATTTCAAGCAGTTTTTTCTAATTTCGAGCTTATGTAGAAATGAAACCATTCCCATTTTACCTCTCATGATTGCCATTTTATTAGCCTATTTTGAAAGATGAACCTTGGTTTTCTCATTTTATCGTCACCATCTGCTCAGCTGATCATACGCTTTCACTTGGTTGTTTTACCCATTCCTGAGGAATAATTGCAATGAGTGGACTTGTTAGCCAGCCTCTTCCCCTTTACTTGTTCTGAGTAGTTTCATAATCACCAGAACCCATTGCTACCCTTAATACCACTCTTTCCTCCAGGAGTCAACTTCTAACTCTTTTTTTACTGTCAAAACATGAAAAGATTGCCGATATCTTCTCATTTTCAACACGTTAAAGTGCATGAAACGTCATTTACCTAGCATACGTTTACCCCTTTTCGGGCTAGGATAAATTATTTATGAAAAATGAATACCTTAGTTAAACATTGCTAAGAGGTTCTCTCAGATATTGTTTTCTACCTTTTTGGATCTGTGAGATGACTTCTTATTTGTCATGATCTGGTCATCGGAGCATAGTTTGTTTTCTTATGTCAAGATCCTTAAAAAATGAAAAAAAATCATTGGAGCATAATTCGTTTTCTTGTGTCAAGATCCTTAGAAATTGAAAAAAGATCATCGGAGCATAGTTCGTTTTCATTTTTCAAGCTCCTTAAAAAATAAAACAAGCTCTTCTGAGGATTGTTTTTTTAGTATGTCAATCTCATTAAAAAATGAATTAGGTCATGAGGATAGTTTCTTTTATTGTGTGAACCTCGTTAAAAAATGAAATAGGTTCCCTTTTCAATTATATTCTTTGATTAGATCTCGTGAAATCCAAGTTGAGTCATTTGCCTGATCTCTTAATTAAAACTTCACTCCATCCACCTGTTAGTAACCAGTAGTCTACTCTCGTGAATGCACTGAAGCTTGGGGGGCATGTACCTTGAATTAAGTTACCATGCTGGGGGCATGCAAACTTTTTCAAGCATAGTTTATCTTTTTTTCAAGGTTGTGTAAAAATTAAACCAACTTAAAGCATAATTTATCTTTGTTTCAAGCTTGTGTAAAAATGAAACCAATTTCAAGTAGAGTTTCCTAATTTCATTCTTGTGTAAAAATGAAACCAATTTCAAGCAGATTTTCCTACTTTCAAGCTTATGTAAAAATGAAACCATTCCCATTTTACCTCTCGTGATTGCCATTTTATTAGCCTATTTTTAAATATGAACCTTGGTTTTCTCATTCTATCGTCACCATCTGCTCAGCCGATCATACACCTTCACTTGGTTGTTTTACCCATTCCTGAGGAATAACTGCAATGAGTGGTCTTCTTAGCCAGCCTCTTTGCCTTTACTTGTTTTGAGAATTTCCACCATCACTAGAACTAGTTGCTACCCTTAATACCACTCGTTCGTCCAGGAGGAGTCAACTTTTAGCTCTTTTTTTACTCTCAAAACATGAAAAGGTTGCCTAGATCTTGTCATTTTCAAATCGTTAAAGTGCACGAAACGTCATTTACCTAATATACGTTTATCCCTTTTTCGGGCTAGGATAAATTATTTACGAAAAAGAAATACCTTAGTTGAACATGGCTAAGAGGTTCTCTCAGATATTGTTTTCTACCTTGTTGGATATGTGAGATGACTTCTTATTTGTCATGATGAGGTCATCGGAGCATAGTTTGTTTTCTTGTGTCAAGATACTTAAAAAATTAAACAGCCTTATTAGATCATAGTTTGTTTTCTTGTGTCAAGCTCCTTAAAAATTGAAACAAGCTCATCGGAGGATAGTTCATTTTCTTGTGTCAAGCTCCTTAAAAAATGAAAAAATCTCTTCTGAGGATTGTTCGTTTACAATGTCAACCTCATTAAAAAATGAATTAGGTCATGAGGATAGTTTCTTTTACTGTGTGAACTTGGTTAAAAAATGAAACATGTTCCCATTTCAATTAGATTCTTTGATTATATCTCGTGAAATCCAAGTCGAGTCTTTCGCCTGATCTCTTAATTAAACCTTCATTCCATCCACCTATTATTAACCAGTAGTCTACTCTGGTTAATGCACAGAAGCTTGGGGGGCATGCACCTTGAATTAAGTTACCATGTTGGGGGCATGCACAATTTTTCAAGCATAGTTTATCTTTGTTTAAAGGTTGTGAAAAAATGAAAGAAACTCAAAGCACAATTTATCTTTATTTCAAGCTTGTGTAAAAATGAAACAAATTTCAAGTAGAGTTTCCTAATTTCAAGCCTGTGTAAAAATGAAACCAATTTCAAGAAGATTTTCCTAATTTTAAGCTTATGTAAAAATGAAACCATTCCCATTTTACCTCTCGTGATTGCCATTTTATTAGCCTATTTTGAAAGATGAACCTTGTTTTTCTCATTCTATTGTCACGATCTGCTCAAACGATCATACGCCTTCACTTGGTTGTTTTACCCAATCCTGAGGAATAACTACAATGAGTGGTCTTGTTAGCCATCCTCTTCGCCTTTACCTATTCTAAGAAGTTTTACCATCACCAGAACCAGTTTCTACCCTTAATACCACTCGTTCCTCCAGGAGGAGTCAACTTCTAGCTCTCTTTTTACTCTCAAAACATGAAAATATTGTCGGGATTTTGTCATTTTCAACTCATTAAAGTGCACGAAATGTCATTTACCTAGTATAAATTTACCCCTTTTTTGGGCTACGATAAATTATTTACGAAAAATAAATACCTTATTTGAACATGGCTAAGAGGTTCTCTCATATATTGTTTTCTACATTTTCGGATCTGTGAGATGACTTCTTATTTGTCATGATCGGGTCATCGGAGCATAGTTTGTTTTCTTGTGTCAAGATCCTTAAAAATTGAAACAAGATCCTTGGAGCATAGTTCATTTTCCTGTGTCAAGCTCCTTAAAAATTGAAACAAGCTCATCGGAGCATAGTTCGTTTTCTTGTGTCAAGCTCCTTAAAAAATGAAACAAGCTCTTCTGAGGATTGTTCATTTACTATGTCAACCTCATTAAAAAATGAATTAGGTCATGAGGATAGTTTCTTTTACTGTGTGAACCCCGTTAAAAGATGAAACACGTTCCCTTTTCAATTAGAATCTTTGATTAGATCTCGTGAAATCCAAGTCGACTCTTTCGCCTGATCTCTTAATTAAACCCTCATTCCATCGACCTATTAGTAACTAGTAGTCTACTCTGGTGAATGCACAGAAACTTGGGGGGCATGTGCCTTGAATCAAGTTACCATGCTGGGGGAATGCAAAATTTTTCAAGCATAGTCTATCTTTGTTTCAAGGTTGTGTAAAAATGAAACCAACTTAAAACACACTTTATCTTTGTTTCAAGCTTGTGTAAAAATGAAACCAATTTCAAGTAGAGTTTTATAATTTCAAGCTTCTGTAAAAATGAAACCAATTTCAAGAATATTTTCCTAATTTCAAGCTTATGTAAAAGTGAAACCATTCCCATTTTACCTCTCTTGATTACCATTTTATTAGCCTATTTTGAAAGATGAACCTTGGTTTTCTCATTCTATTGTCACCATTTGCTCAGCCGATCATACGACTTCACTCGGTTGTTTTACCCATTCCTGAGGAATAACTGCAATGAGTGCTCTTGCTAGCTAGCCTCTTCACCTTTACTTATTCTGAGCATTTCCACCATAACCAGAACCAATTTCTACCCTTAGTACCACTCGTTCCTCCAGGAGGAGTCAACTTTTAGCTCTTTTTTTACTCTCAAAACATGAAAATATTTTTGAGATCTTGTCATTTTCAACTCATTAAAGTGCATGAAATGTCATTTACCTAGTCTACGTTTACCCTTTTTTCGAGCTAGGATAAATTATTTACGAAAAAGGAATACCTTAGTTGAAAATGGCTAAGAGGTTCTCTGAAATATTGTTTTCTACCTTTTTGGATCTGTGAGATGACTTCTTATTTGTCATGATCATGTCATTGAAGCATAGTTTTTTTTCTTGTGTCAAGATCCTTAAAAGATGAAACAAGCTCATCAGAGCATAGTTTGTTTTCTCGTGTCAAGCACCTTAAAAATTGGAACAAGATCATCGGAGCATAGTTCATTTTCTTGTGTCAAGCTCCTTAAGAAATGAAACAAGCTCTTCTGAGGATTGTTCGTTTACTATGTCAACCTCATTAAAAAATGAATTAGGTCATGAGGATAGTTTCTTTTACTATGTGAACCTTGTTAAAAATGAAACAGGTTCCCGTTTCAATTAGATTCTTTGATTAGATCTCGTGAAATCCAAGTCGAGTCTTTCGCCTTATCTCTTAATTAAACCTTCATTCCATCCACCTGTTAGTAACCAGTAGTTTACTTTGGTGAATGCACAGAAGCTTGGGGGGCATGTACCTTGAATTAAGTTACCGTGTTGGGGGCATGAAAGCTTTTTCAAGCATAGTTTATCTTTGTTTCAAGGTTGTGTAAAAATGAAAGCAACTTAAAGCACAATTTATCTTTGTTTCAAGCTCGTGTAAAAATGAAACCAATTTCAAGTAGAGTTTCCTCATTTCAAGCTTGTGTAAAAATGAAACCAATTTCAAGCAAATTTTCCTAATTTCAAGCTTATGTAAAGATGAAACCATTCCCATTTTACCTCTTGTGATTGCCATTTTATTAGCCTATTCTGAAAGATCATCCTTGGTTTTCTCATTCTATCGTCACCATCTGCTCAGCCGATCATATGCCTTCACTTGGTTGTTTTACCCATTCGTGAGGAATAACTACATTGAGTGGTCTTGTTAGCTAGACTTTTCTCCTTTACTTGTTCTGAGCAGTTCCACCATCACCAGAACCAGTTGCTACCCTTAATACCACTCATTCCTCCAGGAGGAGTCAAATTTTAGCTCTTTTTTTACTCTCAAAACATGAAAATATTGCCGAGGTCTTGTCATTTTCAACTCGTTAAAGTGCATGAAACGTCATTTACCTAGTATACGTTTACCCCTTTTTCAGGCTAGGATAAATTATTTATGAAAAAGGAATACCTTAATTGAGCATGGCTAAGAGGTTCTCTTAGATATTGTTTTCTACCTTTTTGGATCTATGAGATTACCGACAAAAAGGGACCCACTGGTATTTTCTTTTCTGCTTCTTGTCAAACTCTCTAAACATGAAAAGACATCGATTTTTCCCTTTGTCAGACTCATTAAAACTACATGACATCAGAAATTTTCATCATGACGTTACCAAGTTCCTCCTTCCTAGGGCTCGTAAAATGTACTAGGATGTATTTTTCCAAAGGAGAAACTTATACGACAAGCATATGATATCCTCTTCAAGCTTGTGTAAAAATAAATAGGTACTCGCTAGAAAAGTTGGTGGAAAATGAAAGGTATTCGTCAGTTGTGTCAGCAATATGTCACTCTTGAACATGACACTTATCTCAAGTTCGTGTCAGGTTGGGATATCTTCACTCTGTCACTATGCCTCCACGGATTTGGGAAATCCGTTTTCCTCTCATTCGATTACCAATTTTTTCAACATGACCTCTGATCCTATTTGAGTCAAATGATGCCAAATTATAGAGTTGTGTCACTGATATGTTTAAGAGAAAATACTTCTGTAATTTGTACATTCCCTGATTCTCTGTTTCAGTCTTGATTAAAACTCATATCAAAATCTCTGTTTCATGTCGATGATGTAGGATTCATTATGACCCTCCTTCAATGGATCGCTTCCTGTCGACATCAATTCATTATCCAGGAAGTCGATCTAGATACTCCTTTATGGTACCTTAGAGCTTGCATGACCTAATGGAAACTTATTTGCATTCGATGAATGGTTCACATAATTGGACGATAATCAAATGATTTTCTAGAATGTTCAACATCAACACGTCTATTCACATGTTGGAATTTGTACTTTGACCGAGTGGTGTTGGAGCGCAAGGACCTCCTCTTCGATTACAAAAGTCCAGGTTTCCAGGAGTGATGAGTCATTCATGATTATTTACATGATTATTTTGACAGATGGCTATGACCATACCATGGGTCCTCTCATTTTGATCCTCTTCTTGATGGATGGTTGGGACCATACCATGGTATTTTTTATGGATGGTTGTGTCCATATCTTCATTCATGTATTTTCATTGCAGATTCTAGTTATGTATATGTATCTATGCTCGATTTGTATGTCTCCCGATGGCAGCGTCTGGTTCCTCGAACGTACTTGTAAAGCATTTCACCCCTCACTCGTGTTCAGAATTCATACTTTATGGGGCATTTGTTACACAAAAATTTGTCATTGTCCGTGTACTCCCTAGTCCTTGATCCTAGAGGAGCCATATAGTGACCCTTGTGTGCTTTCTAGGAATGGAATACATGCCGTTGAACCACACTTTTTCTACCAATTTATATCCATTTACAAATTTTCTGGAAGATCCCTATAAAAACTTAGTTTTCGAGGTCGACGCTTTCTCTAAGTGTCTGACCTGTGACGATAACAGATATTTTCACTGAGACCTATGACGATCGGCACTCTATCTTAATGTCAAACCCATGCCAATCCTCTTTTGGAAATTTTTTTAAAATAGAAACGAGTTTTCCACTGTTAGTGTCCCGTGATTTGGCAGATTAGTAAACAAAATGACAGGGTAAAATCAAAACCAGTCTTTAGAGTCCTAGGACCTAGCCTTCCTGGACTCAGAGAGGGATCTCCCTATTTTTTTGTAAAGGATATGAACATGTTTTCATTTAAAGGGTTGATTTTAGTCTAGTTATTACGTATGGGTGTTGTTTGTTTGTTTTGGTTGGGTATGATGATCAAAGAAGCATAGGTAGAATGAGGAAATATCTAAGTCATTGGGAAATGTAGTCTAATGAAAGTCATGATAAGATAATCAATGGATTGGGGAGTATCATAGGGAAAATCTAACTTGGCTAGTGGATCTTCAAAGTTTTTAGGGTAATGAGATGGACATTAATTGTAAGAATGAAAAGTAGGACAAAGGGAAATCAAGAATCCTTTATCATATGTACTTCTAAACAAAGGGAATTAAATATCATAAGCATGAAGGGGAAATCAATAGACAAGGCAAACCATAAATTCTATGATCCAACTACAAAAGATAGTTATTCAAGACAAAATTTTCCAACGAGATATAGAAGGCGAGAAACTCATTTAACTTCTAGTGATTTCACCTTCAAGGACAGAAAACACTTAATACGCATATAACTGTAATCAGGGAAGAGGGAACTGCTAAACATCCTTGATCATAGTTATGAATATCTCTAAAACAATTATTTAAGCAAGTACAAAGGGTATGATTGAAACAAAACCTCTTTGGCAGACTTTAAAGAATGGTACTTTAAAGAGAGACTTCAAAAAACAGTGTTTTAGTGGCATCAAAGAAGCAGGGCTTACCATAAATCCTGCTTGATACCAATTGTATTCAACTATTTATGAAATAAACAAGCTTAGGAGGTCTAGAGAGCAATTAATAATTATCTAAAATGTCCTAGCAGAAGAAAACATTAAGTCAGTGAAGAATAAACAGAACTAAGGTGCTTTCAGAAGACATTTCTTATTATAAATATTTTATTCTACTGCAACATAGAAAATGGAAACATAATGAAACAGGAAATAAAAATAACAAATTAGAAGCACTTCACCAACAACCAAGCTCGAGGATCCAATGATCTAGCCTCTTCCATCAACAAACAAATCAGGGCATCCACAAGTTCCAAGACATCAATTTCTTTTCAACTTCCAAGAGATTATGTATTACTTCAAGAAGTCATCAAATGCCAACAAGATAATGAGTTCAGATGTAGTATTTATGATGCAAATGAGGAGGTGAAGCTAAGCTAGGGTTTGAGTGTCATTTATTATAGAGTTAATGAATTCCCAACCTTGAAGACCATGCAAGGCTCAAGGAAGGAATATCCGCAGCTACTTCGATATTTTAATAACTTCTATCTTAACTCCTAAGGAAAAATAGGTGAAATGTTTGACTTTAACGCCTATTCATAACTTTTACAATAAATTTCTGGCATATATAAATATCTTTGACTCAGCTCAATAACTTCCATAATTCTTTATTGAAGGAAACAAAGCATTAGGTGGAAAAAATATCTTTT
The DNA here is from genome assembly GCA_034641835.2 of Pinus albicaulis. Classification (NCBI taxonomy): domain Eukaryota; kingdom Viridiplantae; phylum Streptophyta; class Pinopsida; order Pinales; family Pinaceae; genus Pinus; species Pinus albicaulis. The sequence goes on from CM076581.1 coordinate 196,631,804, forward strand.
GAGGGGAGTAACTGTCATAGGTTGAGTCATTCGAATTTGTTTGGGTAAATCTGCCCTTTGTTTTATCTTTAATCTCTGTCATTAGGCCTTAAACTCTATATTTATCTTTTAACTCTCTGATTTTATCATAATTTTCTTTAAACCTTTTGGTATTTATGTTATGTTCCTTTAATCTTTTGATTTATTTCTTTTGATCCTTTGCCTTTATCATTTTGTCTTGCCGCCGTCTTATTTCTTTTCTTTGAATCCCATCTGTCCACCTTTTCTTTAATCTTCTGCTTTGACTGGCTATCCTTTGATTTAATCTTCTGATTAGAATTAGCCCTCTAACCTTTCTACTTTCTTCCCTCTACTGTTTCTTTGACTATTTATTTTTCCTGTGTGCAGGGGAGGATTTATTCATGGTTAGAGGGTTCCTTTGATCATTCGATGATCATGTTTCATCGATTATTTCATTGAAACAAACCCTCTGGCCATTATCAACCCTTTATGAGGTCCTGGATTGTCATCCATGCTTCAATTTGATTTAATTTGGCCTTGTGAAGTGGAGTTCAATTGCCTCTGCCATTAAAACCTGCAAAAACATAAACAATTTAGTAAAAATCCTGCGGGAGGGTTTCAATGCATTTTTTGGGGTTTTGGACTACTTGGATGCTTTGCAAAGGGAGGAATGGTGTAGAGATAGGGTTCTGAAGGCCGAACTAGGAGAGATTCAAATGGAGGTGGAAGAAATTTTAATTTTTGGTGTGGAGGGTAAAGGTGGTTTCAAAAAACCATAAGTGGTTTATCGCATGGATAGAAGGCGTTTTGCGGTTTTTGATGAAACATACGCGATATAACTCAGGGTTCGATGTTTGGTAGGAATCTACTGCCCATTTAGTGTGGGTCGCAAATCACTAACCCAATCGCAACTTTATTTGCAATATGCATTTTGGGCTGTTAGATCTTGGGATTGGAGATCGATGGTGCGGAATGACTCAGGGGAGCAGTGAGCAGGTGATTGGATTGGCGGAGTGGAATACATGTGTCAAGGCATGTTTTGCCAATGGTGTTTTTAGTGGAGAATGGGGCTCGGGTGCGAGATGACGTGGTGGAACTTTCGTCGTGTAGCGCAGGGTCATAATAATGCGGGGTTTGTTTTTATATGGGGGAGGGAAGTGACAACCGTTGGATCAGGGAATGGATCTCTGACCAATGGTAGGGATGACTTGGTTGGGGCATAGGGTTTTCCAAAGGAAAAAGGGCCCAGTTTAATATATTCAAAGGCTACAGTGGCCTTTATATAAGGTTTGGAGTGGTTATAAAAATAAAAGGGTTGAAGTATAATTTATACATGGGAAGGGGGCTAGGGATAGCGGAGGGTCGCAGTTTTATGGGTAAGAGGGGCCGGGGATTTAAGAAGAGAGGGGCTTAAGGCCTATTATATCGAAAAGGGGTAGATTTTATGCAAAAAACATGGTTTAATGCACATTTCAAAGAACCCGATAGGCTAAAAATTAAATTTAAACAATGTAAAAAGGGAGTTTTTACATTGTTTAATATGTCAAAGGGAATATCATGGATGAAGGGGGGTTCTTATGAGGGTTTTGAAGAAATAAGAAGATGGTTTTTCAGAGGAAGAGGGTTATGAATGAGAGTGAAGGTGAAGTAGTAGAATGAGGCAAACATGCCCAAATAATGAAGTCCTTCTTTGTAGCACTGGGGTAGACTTTTTAGGAGGTAAAGAGGGGAAAAGATAGTGCAAATAGTTTAACTTAGGATAATGAAGGCAGTGAGATTTTTTGAACTCACAATATTTCTCAAATCTTGTTTCTAGAAATCTAGGATCATAATTTAGTCATCTCTTGATATCAGCAAAAATTACTGATGACTAACAGTGGCTCCACTTGGGGTGGGCAGCTCCTTTTTTGGAGGTGTCTTGAACTTTCAGTTTATCAAATCTATGAGCTTTTGCAGATTAGTGTCTTTCCATTGGGCATATTTTTCCCTTCTTTTTCACTTGCTGATATTTCTTTTGAAGTGATGATCTTAATAATCTGCAACATATTATTTCTTTCAACAACATTTCTACCTACCCAACTCTACTTGTCCTAACATTTTTTCTTCTTTGAGTGCACTTGAACTCGCAAACTCTTGACATTTTTATTTTGAAAATAGAAATAAACTATCTACTTCTATCCTTATTACTTCCAAGAGTTCAAATTAAACTAGTGAACTCTTTTTATTTTCTACCTAAACTATTTGACTTCCAAGATTAAGTTATTTGGCAGTCTTGATTCTCTAAACTATTGACATCAAATTTAAAGCATGGCTCAAATCAAGATTAGGCAGTCTAACTTACCATGGTCATGGCATTGGAAAAAACTGCACACAAACATTATTTTGCATAAAGGAAAAATAGAAAGATAAGGGTTGTAATTTATCATTTGTAATGCATCCTCATCTTCCTCTTTGGTTCTATTTTGGGCATGTGTAACCAGTATCTTATATTCCCTAATCTTATCTTTCCTGATAAGTCAAGCTTGAATAATCTTGACAATAATTGTCCTCACTAACTTATCAACATAAATTTAAAGCATGTTCAGCCATGATTAGGCTAGATGACTGAACAAGATATTCTTTTTGAACTAGCTGTGGCATTTGGACTTGCACACTTTCAGCAGTAATGTTTTTTTTTTTTTGGGTATGGGGTTGTACCTCTTTTGTATTTGCCCTCTTTTTTCCTCTTCTTTCATTTTTTTTGTGTTTTCTGTGATTTTCTCATGAAATGTTGTGTATAATGCGTGAAAACTTTGAAGCTATCTCTCTTGAAAAAAATAATGTTTGAGAATCCTGCCATTGAAAGGACCTCCAAATAACTCTTCTCCATTCAGCCCTTGTAAAAGGAAAGCATTATAACCCCTAATGGAATGAACGATATAAGGCCCTTTCCACAAATTCTCAAATTTTCCATGTTTACCTTTGTCTTCCCTCCAAGAGTCCCATTTCAAGATTGTGTCTCCAAATTGGAAATTATTTGCTTTAGTCCTTTTGTCAAAGATCTTCTTGATGTTCTCTTGAACTACTTTTGTCCTCTTGTACTCTTCCTCCCTTGACTGCTGTAAATGAATGGTTTGAGTCAGCCTTCTCTTCATGTAATTTTCTTCTTATTGCACTTCTTGGAGGAGCTTCATGACTAGAACACCCAAAGATGCTGGGAAGACTACATCTATGCCATATACCAGGTGATAGGGGGACATATTTACTGATTTCTTGGTGGTTAGCCTATCAGCTCATAATGCATGAACCAACTTACTATGCAATGATATCTGATTTTGATCTAGCAGTCTTTTGATAATTTTGATCAAGCTTTTATTTTAGGATTCAACTAATCCATTCCCTTGGGGGTAGTAAGTTGTAGAATGCCCTAATGTGATATGATATTTATATCAGAAATCAACCATTCTTTTGGACTTAAAGGTAGCAACATTGTCTATAATGTTCTTTCTAGGGCAATCAAATCGGGATAGTATGTTGGTCTCAAGGAACTTGATAATGAATGAGTCAGTAGCATTCCTAGAAGGGATACCCTCTATCTATTTGGTGAAATAATCAGTGGCAATAAGGATCCACTTATGTTGGGCAGATGAGTTTGGGTGAATTTCTCCAATAAATTCTAAACCACATTTCTGAAAGGGAGCCTCAATACTAATGGGATGCAAAGGTAGAGGTAGGAGTTTTCTCTTGCCGTCAAAAATTTGGCACTTATGGAAATTCATGACTAATTTTTTAGTATCAGGGAAAAGGGTGGGCCAGTAATAGCCACCTCTAAGAATCTTGTTTTCTGTGGTCTTCCAGTAAAGGTGGCCTCCACATTCTCCCTCATGTAGCTCATGCGTGATTTTTCCTGCATCATTCGCCAGCAAACATTTAAGCAATATGCCAACAACAGTTTTCCAATATAGAACCCCATCCAAAATGCAATAATTTAAAGCTTTTTGTTTCAAGAATCTATATTTAGTCTATGATAAAGAAGCAGGGGTATTGAGGTAAAGAAGCACATAAATGACATCAGCATACCAATATTAATTCAAAAATATTTCTTCAATGTATGGAGTTGTGAATTCTTCTGTTTCTTCAAAAGCATCAATCATATTTATGTCTAAGGCTTGGAAATTTTATTCGGCCATGAGTTTTGCTAATCCCTATCCTTTAATTAGCTTGGTAAGCCTGATTTGTAAATCATACTCTAAGAAAATAGCAATCCATTTTCCCCTTTTACCATCAGGGTCTTGATTTAGAATGTCCTTGAGAACTGTATGTGGGACAACAGCAATGATATGAGAGTGTAAAATGTAGACTTGGAAGACTTTCAATGCTTTTATCAAGGTTAAGGTTTGTTTATCCATGTTGTTATATTTGAGTGGAGCATATCTTAAGGCTTTATTGAGAAAGGATATTGGTTGTTCTTGCCCTGTATTATTCTTTTGCAACAACACTATAACGATGGTGTGTTCATAGGCAAATGAGAAAATGTAAAAATACTTGGTGAAATTAGGACTGATAAGAATTGGTGTCTAAGTGAGAGCTTGTTTCACTAGTTTAAATGATTGTTTGGCTTCTAAGGTCCATTTAACTCATGTTTCCTTTTTGATCATATTTGTGATATTCCTCAAAAGTTCAGCAAGGTTGGGGATGAACCTTCTCAAAAAGTTGATCTTCCCAATGAAATATTGCAATTCCTTGAGGTTTCTAGGATGGATGATTTTCAATATGCCTTCAATCCTTTTAGGGCATACTTTGATTCCTTATTTAGAGATTATGTGGCCTAGGAGTTTTCCTTCCTGGAGACCAAAGAGTGTTTTCTTGGGATTCAAAGATAAGCCATATTTCCTACTTTTCTCAAACACTTTTCTCAAATGGACTAAGTGTTATTTATTAGTCTTGGAGAAAACAGTGATGTCATCAAGGTAAATGATTATGAAATAGCCTATATCTTTTGAAAAATATACATCCATGGCCCTTTGGAATGTGGCTCCTGCATTCATCAAACCAAATGGCATTTCAACATACATGAATGTACCCCAAGGTGTGGTGAAAGCAGTTTTGTGTTGATCACTTGGGAGTACTAGCACTTGGTTGTAGCATGAAAAACCATCCAACAGTGATATTATTTTAGATCCAACCACCTTTTGGAGTATGCGGTCCATTTTAGGCAAGGGATAATTATCTTTCAAGGAGGCTTTGTTCAGGTTTCTAAGGTCAATGCAAAGCCTAATCTCCCCGGTCTTCTTCTTAATAGACACAAGGTTGGAAACCCACTGTGAGTACCTAAGGGGAACTATGATTCCAACATCATACATCTTCTTAATCTCTTTCTTAATTAAAGGTAATGAAATAGGGTTTATACATCTTAGTTTTTGTTTGAAAGGTTTCTGATTTTCCTTAAGAGGAATGTGATGTTGAATAATGTTGGTATCATATGATTTCAGATCTTTGCACCCCCGCGAAAACACATCTCCAAACTCTTTGAATAGTTCAATATATTCCTATTTGATATGAGCATGAAGAGTGCTATATAACTTGATCATTTTGGGTTCATTCATGCTGCCTATGTTATATTCTTCTACATTAGTTTCTGTAGGTTCCATCTTTGGCTTTTTAACTACATAATTGAAGTCAAAAAGTTCCTCTAAGGGTGTAAGGCCCCTTGGTATTGTATCTTCTTTGCATTGCAAAACCTCAAGGTCATTTTGATCTGGCGTGCTTAGTACTTATACCTTATAAATATGTTCAAATTGATTTATATCACTAGTAGAGGACAACTCTGTTTTATGGACTTGTTTTTCATCAAAATAGTCTTCTTCATGGCTTGAGCTAGGTGTTGGTTAAGAAAAATAATTTCTTGACTATAGAAAATCATCAATGTGCTTATCACCCTCAAACACTTGCCAATAGTTTTCATTGTCACGTACTGCAGGCTGATTTTTTCTTTAGCATTGAATTGTTCATTTACCTGGGGAATTTGACAATTACTGGAAGAAAAGGCAAGTTCATTTGTAAGGTAATTCTAGGCTCTAGGGATGAAAGTGAGTTCATATTTTTCAAAGGTTTTCAGGAGAGCTAGGGAAGCATTCCTGTATTATCTTAATCTTGGGCTTTTGGCTCAATACTCCCCTTTTATTTCCCTAATGATCAGATCTGAAACTCCTTGGACTGATATTTTCTTGGCTTCTATATCTTTAAGAAAATGTAGGCCAAGGAGGAAAGCTTCATACTTTGAAATGTTATTGGTGCATTGGAAATCAAGTTTGTAGGAATATCCTTTGTTTGTATTATGTATCCATACACCAACTCCAAAACCTGTTTTGCTACAAGAGCCATCAAATCTCATTTTCCAAAGTGTTTCTATCTCATGCTCACCATCATTATGTTGTTCAAGGTTGCTATAGTTTGGCCTATCATGTTCTTCATTTGAGGATAGATTTAACTATTCTGGTGGACCTAACCCTTTCTCATTTTCATTTTCTTGTCTGTTGATTTCATCTTCATTGTACAAGATAAAGGAATCTAGATCCGAATGAATAGAGTAAACAGGAGTGTTGTTTGGTTTGTCTATGTTACTTGCCATATATTTCATATGGGATTCTCTGTATAATCTTCTGGTTTGGTTAAAAACTGGGATGGTAGCATAAGACATGTCCACTTGAAGGCTCCCTTGAAGTTTGGATGTCCATGATCTGGATAGAAGCATGCCATACTTTGGGGGAATGTCAGTGACTACTATGTCCATAACTAGACCCTTAGTAGGAATTTGTGCTAGATTGACACATAAACCCTTGATCAGAACTAAACACTTGACTCTACTTGAATCAAAGGAATACAGGTCTTTGTAAGGTTTAGTAATTTCTAGGCCTAATCTCTCCTTCACCACTTTTGGCATGACATTGTGAGAGGTACCAGAGTCTAGCATGCCATTGTGCAAGATTTTATCATCTATGTTTAAGCTAACATAGAAGGGAGGGACAACCCCTTCTTGGTATTTTCCTTCTACTTCTAGACCAAACAACAATTCTGGTTTATCATCTGTCAAGTTCAAAGCATCAGTATCATTGCCTATATTCCAAGCTTTCAAAACTTGATTTTTATATACATCCTATGTTACTAATTCAACTAAGGGTATGCTAACTTTGATATTGGAAATTTCTCCCTCAAGGATGAAAGGGAATAATGTTTTTGATATATTTACATCTGTTTTGTCAAACATAGTCTTTTCAGCAATTCTGATTTGCTGAGTTTTATTAGGACTGTTATTTTGGACAGATTTCTCAGGGCCACTAGCAAAGGTACTAGGGCAGCTTGGGTCAACACTTTTTTGACTATTTTTGTCCTTGTTTAAGTAAGTTTTCTTAGCCACAGTGTTCGTAGTGTTTGATGTCCTTTTAGGAATATTTTCTTGGGTATTCCTAACATAAATTTGTGTGTTATTGTTCTTTGAGGTCCCTTGGTTCTTTTTGCTCCTAAGATCATATTGTCTGTGGACCTCCATTATATCATTTTCAAACCCCAATTGGTAATCTTCAGAATCCTCATGATTGTTTTCAGTTTGTTCTGAGGAAAATAATCATTTTTCCTCTTTAGTAAGGAAAGCATCACCCTCACTGTCAGATCCTATCAGATTTACATGATTTTCTTCCAACCTTTCAATCTCCCTTTTGTAGGTTTTAACCCTGAACATAAATTATCTACACTCGAATATTATAACAGAAAATAAGCAATAGCGAGAGCATAAAACGTAGAACAGATAAACACAGAGATTTTCCCCTGGATCCCAAATCAGGACGACTAGCTTGATTTTTCATTATATTCCTTTTAGTGTTACAACACATATATATACATGCCGAAGCATACATAAACCCCAATCAATTAACCCTGGATTAGAACATCATCGTAGTTCCCTTAACCGGATCTACAAAATACCAGGGGCCGAAAACCATCGTACCCCAAAACCATGTGCAAACTCATTCACAAAACATGGGTGGGTTTGCATATGAGTGGGACCACATACCAAAAAAAATTTCTGCTGGGGCGCTGCCCCGAACCCCGACAGGGGGGGGCTGCTGCACCTGGCACAACGTACAGCACGTGGGGCTAGTCGTGGAAAGAATATAACACATACCAAACATTCTCCCACTTGTTGTTTTCTTTCCACAGGGGGCCACAAGAGAGCTTAGTCATTGGGCCAATTCTTCAACACCCATTGTTTCTCTACACCAGGAGAACTTCTGAGTGCTCACAGACTTCTTCAATGCATCTGCAACATTCTTCAAAGTGTCCACCTTTACCAGCAACACCCTTTTAGCCTCAACCATATCTCTAACAAAGTGATACTGAATATCAATGCCGTTCCTGAATGACAAGGTGGTTCTCCAGCGAAGAAAATTGCAATTTCTGTCATCATGTACTATCCTTACAGTCGTACCAACCCCATACTTGAACACAATATTTGCAACCGAACTAATTCATTTCTTGCGTGAGTGGCTTCCATGTATTTAGCCTTGGTAGTCGAAAGTGCCACTACAAACTGCTTCTTGCTCATCTAACTGACTGCTCCTCGAGATAGGTTAAACACATACTCACTTGTAGATCTTCTTTGATCTATATATCTAGCCCAGTTTGCATCAACAAATCCATGAATTTCCAAAACTTTGTCCAATAATGGTCTTCCTTGGTAGCACAAACCATAATCACTAGTGCCATGCAAATTATTGAAACCCGCTTCTCTATTTTCCAATGCTCCTTCCCCGGTTTTGACATAAACTCGCTCAATACTCCCACCGCATGTGCAATGTTTATCCATATGCACTACTGTATACATCGTGCTACCCACCGCACTTGCATATGGAACACGGGACATATCCTCCTCTTCTTCTTGTGTCTTGGGACACTGTTCAGCAGACAGCTTTGCACCTACAGGAATAGGAACACTCACCGGTTTACTATCCTGCATATTGAACCTCTGCACTATAGTCTCAACATACTTCCTATGGTTTAACCAGAGCTTCCTCTTTTCCCCATCTCTGTTAATTTCCATGCCCAAAATATAGTTTGCAGCACCAAGGTCCTTCATGTCGAATTTGAAGAACAATTGGGTCTTCAAATCTTGGATAATTTCTTTATAATTTCCAATCAACAACATATCATCCACATACAAGACCAAATAAATAACACGGTCACCAATTAATTTAAAATAAATAGAGTGATCCTCCTTGCTTCTGGTGAAGACAAGTCCCCGTATATAGGTATCAAATTTCTGATACCACATCCTTGGTGACTATTTTGACCCATACAGAGACTTCTTCAACCTGCATACCAGTTCTTTCTTACCCTTCACCATGAAGCCTTAGGTTGCTTCATGTAGATCTCCTCTTCTATATCCTTGTGAAGAAATGTTGTCTTCACATCCATCTGTTCTATCTCAAAATCAAATGCAGCAGCAACAGATAAAAGTAATCTAATAGAAGTAACTTTGGCAACATGAGAAAAAATATCACCAAAATCAATTCCTGGCACTTGGGAATAACCTTTTGCTACCAACCGAGCTTTGTATTTCTCCACCTTGCCTTCTACATTCATCTTCTTCTTAAACACCCATTTTCTCCCAATGGGCTTCCTTCCAGCCGGCAACTCCACCAGATCCCATGCATCGTTTTTGTGCAAGGATGCTATTTCATCAACCATGGCCTCCTTCCAGAGTTTTCCATCCTCTGAATCTACTGCCTCCCTGACAGTTCTGGGTTCATCATCAGTTATAGTTAAGGCAAAACCTGAACAAAAAGTAGATGGACTATACCTTTCTGGTTGCCTTCTTTCCCGAACTGATCTTCTCAAAGCTGGGGTTTGTGGTTCTTCCTCTTCTGAGTCTTCTTCTGTTGTAGAGTCTGATTCATCCTCCTTTAGCTCAAACTCTATCTTCTTAGGTTCCTTTGGTAGGACTTCATGTGTAAAAACATCTTTCACCTCTCTAAACACCACATCTCGGTTGTACACAACCTTCCTTGTTTCTGGGTTCCAAAGCTTGTAACCCTTTAAACCATCCTTATACCCAATAAAGATGCACATTTCAGATTTATTATCCAACTTGGTCCTTTTCTCCTTTGGAACATGTACATATGCATCACATCCAAATACCCTTAGATGTGAAAGAGAGGGTTTCTTACCAGTCCATACCTCATGTGGGGTCTTATCCTCCAACGCCGATGAAGGTGATCTGTTAACTAAGTAACATGCAGTTTCCACTGCCTCTGCCCAAAATTCTTGTCCTAACCCGGTACCACTGAGCATGCTTCTTGCCTTTTCCATCAGTGTTCTATTCATTCTTTCTGCAACTCCATTTTGCTGAGGTGTGTATGGAGTAGTCTTATGCCGTGCTATACCACACTTCTTACAGAACTCTTCAAATTCCTTCTTGCAGAACTCCCCACCATTATCTGTCCTCAACGCCTTTATCTTCTTCTCTGTCTGGTTTTCCACCAGAGCCTTAAATTTTTTAAATTTGTCAAAGACTTCAGATTTCTTCCTCAAGAAATATATCCATGTATTCCTTGAGAATTCATCTATGAATGAAACATAGTACACAGACTTTCCCAGTGATGGAACTGACACAGGTCCAAACACATCACTGTGCACAAGTTCTAATATTTTGTTCGCCCTCTTAGCACCAGAAGGAAAACTCACTCGATTCTGCTTCCCATATACACAATGTTCACAGAAATCGAAATCCAGAGAACAATTAGACATACCTTCTACCATACCATTTCTGTGCAGTATCTGAATGCCCTTCTCTCCAATATGTCCAAGCCTTTGATGCCATAGTATGGTCTTTTCTCCAGAGACAGCTAAGCTTTCCGCTCCACTTTCAGGAACCATAGAACTGTTACACCCATCAATAACAATGCTACCTTGTAGCTTGTATAGAGTTCCAGTCCGAACTCCCCGCATTAATACTGTAAATAAGCTTTCCCAACCACCTTAAGGCATCTTTTCTCAACACTGCCAGCACCGCATCATCCATTCGCTGCAGAAATCAGATTTCTGGCCAATGTAGGAATGTACAGAACACCAGGAATGTTCTATTCCTTCCACCTTGTAGCTTCATCTTAACTTTTCCACGTCCGACGATTCTGGCCTTCCTATCATCACCTAAGAATACATCACCGCCATCATATTTCTCATACTCGCAGAACCACTCCCTATGGGGAGTAAAGTGAAAGGATGCACCTGAGTCAATCAACCATGATTCATGATCTACATGTGTATTTGAAGAAGAGGCCAAATACACATCCCCACCTTCATTTGAGGTGGTTTTTGCCTCTGCAGAAGGAGCATCATCAGATCCCTTTCCTTTCTCAGGAGCTTTAGATCTGCAGTCCTTTTTGTAGTGTCCTTCCTTTTCGCATTTCTAGCACACCTTTACAAACTTTCCAGGAGATTTACATCTCCCTCTAGATTTAGATCTCCCACTCGAAACCTTATTCTTGTTTCTATTTTGGGACCTTCCTCTTACAGATAAGGTATCTCCATTTTGACCCTCCATATTTTTCCGTCTCATTTCCTCCGACATTAAGGCTAAGACAATGTCATCAAAATTCAAGGTAGTTGTATTGCTACCTATTGCAATAACTAGACTGTCCCACGAGTCTGGTAGAGAGCACAACAAACCGATGCACTTATCTTCATATGAGATTTTAATATGAACAGATGACAGCTGACTTACCACAGTATTGAAGGCGTTCAGATGCTCTGTCACCGAGTCTCCATCCTTCATCCTCAGGTTATACAACTTTTTCCGGAGGAACAAATTATTCACCAGAGACTTAGATTGGTACAAAGTCCCAAGTTTTTCCCACAAATTCTTCGTCGTAGCTTCCCCAGATACATTCAACAATACTGAATCTGATACACACAACCGTATTGTGGTCTTAGCCTTCCGATCTAGTTTCTTCTAGTCTTCATCTGACATTGCCGTTGGTTTAGTACCTGGATCTACCGAAATCCACTGATCTTTATCCACCAGCAGATCCTCCATCTTGAGCTTCCACAACTCAAAACTCTGACCATTAAATTTCTCGATCTCTATCTTTCCGCCGCTCGCCATCTTCTTTCACCACAAGAGTCGATCCCGCAGATCTCCCACTGAACAGGGTCTACCTCAGGCCCAAGAAAAAAACTCTCAGCAGCAAATGCGTCCCCTTGAAGCCGAAACAACTCTAATACCAAATGTAGGTTTTAACCCTGAACAGAAATTATCTACACTCGAATCTTATAATAGAAAATAAACAATAGCGAGAGCATAAAACATAAAACAGATAAACACAGAGATTTTCCCCTGGATCCCAAATCGGGACGACCAACTTGACTTTTCATTATATTCCTTTTTATGTTACAACACATATATATACATGCCGAAGCATACATAAACCCCAATCCATTACCCCTGGATTAGAACATAACCATAGTTCCCTTAACCGGATCTACAAAATACCAGGGGCTGAAAACCATCATACCCCAAAACCATGTGCAAACTCATTCACAAAACATGGGAGGGTCTGTATATGAGTGGGACCGCATACCAAAAAAAATTTCACCGGGGCGCTGCCCCGAACCCCGATAGGGGGGGCTGCTGCGCCCGGTGCAACGTACAGTGCGTGGGGCTAGTTGTGGAAAGAATATAACACATACCCAACACCTTTCTTGTCCTTGATCTACATATTTTTCTTGAAAAGGAGGTCTAATTTGTTGGTCATTATGTCTTTGTCTATTTTGAATAGGGTCTCTTCTGAAATTTGGATTTCTATTTCTGTTTTGGGGATTGACTTGATTCTCCCTAGGAGGTACTCTATCAGTTAAGTTTATCCTTTCCATCATTCTTTCCATCACCCTCACTAAGTTATCAATTTTGGCATCAGATGATGAGGTTGATGCCATTGTTTCATCCTTGTATGTAACTCTTTTTTTTTTATTTCAACCTAGTTCTTTTCTCAATCAGATTTTATTCTACACTTATAGCTCCCCTCTGCATCTTCTAAAGTTAAGGGGTCTCTTTCTCTTAGATGATAGGAAATGTTTGGGTCAAAGCCTTCAAGAAATTTAGCTAAGGCTAATCCTAGTGGAGGTTTCATGTTTGGGGGAAGTACATTGTAAACACTATTGAATCTAGTGCAATAATCTTGAACACTTTCCCCACAAATTCTTTTAAGGTTGCTATATTCTAAAAGGATTTGGAGAGGGTTCTTTTTAATTTCCCATTTGTTTATGAATGTTTGTTATAGAGAAGGGCGATCATTTATGCTATTAGGATTTAAGATTTTAAACCATTTTTTGGCTTCTCCTCCTAAACTTTGGGCAAATATTCTCATATTAATGGACTCTTCTTCTATTTCCATGTACTCAAAAACATCATTCATTTTGTCTACATGTTGTTGCGTAGTAGTAGATTCAGCTCTAGTGAATTGGAGAATTCTAGATTGATAATCATTTGGTAAAGGAACCAAAGGTTGTGGTAACACTAATGGGGCATACCATGCTGCCATGGTGGGAAAAAATGGGGGATTTACAAGAGGTGAATTTGTGGAAGGGAAAGTGGGATGAAATGGAGTGTTTTAAAAAGTGGAAGTATGGATGGGTGTGTTGGAAGTACTTGGACCAACAAACTATTTTTGAGTAGATTTGTTATGGAAGGAAATAAAGTGATGGAAAAGCTGAAGATCAGGAGGAGTAGAAGTAGAGGCTTCTCTACTAAAACTCTGCTGAAAATCTGTGGGCTCAAGGTTAGTTTGGTCTATATCACTATATGACTTGGTTCTAAATAGGTTCTTTAAATGATATAAGTCAAAGAGAGGATCTTTCAAGGTTGTAAGGTTTTCAGGGATAGATCCTGTTCTTTGGATAGTCCTAACAGTAGTTAAATTTCCAGCTCTAAAAGTTTGCCACAAAATATTTTCTGGATCATTAACTATAGTAGGAGGATTAGGGTCTAGATGAGATCTGGTATTGATCCTATGTGAAGCCAAATTTCAAACTCAAAATTTAGAGAGGCTAAAAGTTTAAGGACTGTTTTCAGAAGTTTGACCTCTCATAGTATTTAGGAAAACTACTAAAACTAGGCTTCTAAACCTCTCAGGGTTGTTTGACACAATCCTATGGAAGCCTAAAGAGAGCTAGTGAAGGTATAGGCCTACTGGGGTTAGTGGAGTCGCCAAGTGGAATTTTTTTTATTGTTTTGAAGACAAATGTATATATTCCACCACCAATAATTAATAAAAACCAATATAACGATGTTTTTGGGGTTTTTTGAGTTTTTTATGTAACCCTAAGGTTTTGAAAGAGTGTCCTATACCTAAATCATCATTTAGCTAAGATGGTGAAACAAACAGAGTCTACTCTATGGTTGACAGCTTGAATCCTCTATGATTTAATAAGGGTCTCTGGAGTCCTAAGGTGTACTTAGATTGTCACTAACTCAAAAGGTCTCATCACGATCACCATTTTATTAGTAATGGTGATGAGGTGGATATGAATGGATGGATACTGAGTGATTTATCTTGGGATTTACCCAAAATGTCCCACTCTGATCGCCATTAGGTTGGTGTCTGGTGATTTTGAAGATTGGCAGACCAAATGACAGGGTAACATCAAAATCAGACTTTAGAGTCCTAGGACCTAGCCTTCCTGGACTCAGAGAGGGATCTCTCTATTTGTTTGTAAAGGATATGAACATGTTTATTTTTAAAGGGTTGATTTTAGGATATTTATTAAGTATGGGTTTTTGTTGTTTGTTTTGGTTGCGTATGATGATCGAAGAAGCATAGGTAGAATGAGGAAATATCTAAGTCATTGGGTAATGGAGTCTAATTAAATTCATGATAATTTCATCAATGGATCGGGGAGTATCATAGGGAAAATCTAACTTGGCTAGTGGATCTTCAAAGTTTTTAGGGTAATGAGATGGAAATTAACTGTAAGAATGAAAAGTAGGACAAAGGGAAATCAAGAATCCTTTATCATATGTAATTCTCAACAAAGGGACTTAAATATCATAAGCATGAAGAGGAAATCAATATACAAGGCAAACCATAAATTCTATGATCCATCTACAACAGACAATTACTCAAGACAAACTTTTCTAGTCAAATATAGAAGGCGAGAAACTCATTTAACTTCTAGTGATTTCACCTTCAAGGGCAGAAAACACTTAAGACACATATAACTGTAATCAGGGAAGAGGGAACTCCTAAAAATCCTTGATCATAGCTATGAATATCTTTAAAACAATTATTTAAGCAAGTACAAAGGGTATGATCTAAACAAAACCTCATTCGTAAACTTTAAAGAATGGTACTTTAGATAGAGACTTCAAAAAACAGTGTTTTAGTGGCATCAAATAAGCATGGCTTACCATAAATCATGCTTGATACCAACTGTATTCAACTATTTATGAAATAAACAAGCTTAGGGGGTCTAGAGAGCAATTAAGAATTCTTTAAAATGTCCTAGCAGAAGAAAACATTAAGGCATTGAAGAATAAACAGAACTAAGGTGCTTTCAAAAGACATTTCTTAGTCTAAATCTTTTATGCTACTGAAACATAGAAAATGGAAACATAATGAAAAAAGACATAGCAATAAAATATTAGAAACACTTCACCAACAACCAAGCTCAGGGATCTAGTGATCTAGCCTCCTCCATCAATAAACAAAATGGGGCATCCACAAGTTCCAAGACATCAATTTCTTTTCAACTTCCAAGAGACTATGTATTACTTCAAAGAGTCATCAATTGGAAACAAGATAATGAGTTCAGATGTAGTATTTACGCTGCAAATGAGGAGGTGAAGCTAAGCTAGGGTTTGAGTTTCATTTATTACAAAGTTAATGAATTCCCAACCTTCAATAACATGCAAGGCTCAAGGTAGGAATATCTGCAGCTACTTCTCTGTTTTAATAACTTCTATCTTAACTCCTAAGGAAAAATAGGTGAAATTTTTGACTTTAAGGCCTATTCATAACTTTTACAATAGTTGTCCAGCAGATATAAATATCTCTGACTCAACTCAATAACTTCCATAATGCTTTATTGAAGGAAACAAAGCGCTAGGTGGCAAAAATATCTTTTGAGGGGAATAATGGTCATCGGTTGAGTCATTCGAATTTGTTTGGGTAAATATGCCATTTGTTTTATCTTTAATATTTTTCATTAGGCCTTAAACTCTGTCTTTATCTTTTAACTATCTGCTTTTATCATAATTTTCTCTAAACTTTTCGATATTTCTATTTTGTTCCTTTAATCTTTTGATCCTTTTCCTTTATCTTTTTGTCTTTCCATTTTCTTCTTTCTTTTCTTTGACTCCCATCTGTCCGCCTTTTCTTTAATCTTCTTCTTTGACTACCTAACCCTTTGATTTCATTTTCTAATTAGGATTAGCCCTCCAACCTTTCTGCTTTCTTCCCTTTATTTTTTCTCTGTCTGTTTGTTTTTCCTATGTGTAGGGGAGGCTTTCTTCATGGCTCGGGGGTTCCTTTGATCATTTAATGATCATGTTTCATCGATTCTTTCATTGAAACAAACCCTCTGGCCATTATCAACCCTTTATGAGGTCCTGGATCATCATCCAGGCTTCCATTCGATTTAATTTGGCCTCGTGAAGTGGAGTTCAATTGCCTCCGCCATTAAAACCTGTAAAAACATAAACAATTTAGTAAAAATCCTGTGGGAGGGTTCCACTGCATTTCTCGAGGTTTTAGACTATTGGGATGCTTTGGAGAGGGAGGAATGGTACAAAGACAGGGTTCCGAAGGTAGAACCGGGAGATATTCAAATGGAGGCATGAGAAATTTGAATTTTTGGCATGGAGGGTAAAGGTGGTTTCGAAAAACCATAAGTGGTTTATCGCATGGATAGAAGGCGGTTTTCAGTTTTTGGTGAAACATATGTGATATACCCCAAGTTTCGATGTGTGGCAGGCAAATACCACCCATTTTGCGTGGGTCGCAAATTGCTAACCCAATCGCAACTTTAATTGCGATATGCATTTTGGGCCGTTAGATCTTGGGATTGGAGATCAACGGTGTGGAATGACTCAGGGGAGTGGTGAGAAGGTGATAGTGTCAGTGGAGTGGAAGACATGTTTCAAGGCATGGCTGGTCGGTGGTGTTTTTAGTGGAGAATGGGGCTCGGGCATGAGATGATGTGGTTGGACTTTTGCCATGTAGCAGGGTCATAATAATGCGGGGTTTGTTTATATATGGGGGAGGGAAGCGACAACCGTTAGATCATGGGAACGGATCTCTGATCAATGGTAGGGATGAATTGGTCAGGGCACGGGTTTTTCCAAAGGAAAAAGGGCCCAGTTTAATATATTCAAAGGTTACAGGGGCCTTTATATAAGGTTTGGAGGGGTTATAAAAATAAAAGGGAGGAAGTATAATTTATATAGGGGAAGGGGGTTAGGGATAGCGGAGGGTCATGGTTTTATGGGTAAGAGGGTGTGGGGCTTTAAGAAGAGAGGGGATTAATGCCTATTGTATCGAAAAGGGGAACATTTTATGCAAAAAATAGGGTTTAATGCATATTTCAAAGGATTCGATAGGCTAAAAATTAACTTTAAACAGTGTAAAAAGGGAGTTTTTACATTGTTAAATATGTCAAAGGGAAAATGATAAATGAAGGGGGTTCTTATGAAGGTTTTGAATAAATAAGAAGATGGATTTTTTAGAGGAAGAGGGTTATGAATGAGAGTGAAGGTGAGGTAGTGGAATGAGGCAAACATGCCCAAATAATGAAGTCATTCTTTGTAGCAGTGGGGTAGACTTTTTAGGAGGCAGAGAGGGGAAAATATAGTGAAAATAGTTGAACTTAGGATAATGAAGGCAGTAATATTTCTAGAACTCGCAATATTTCTCAAATCTTGTTTCTAGAAATCTAGGATCATAATTTAGTCATATTTTGATATCAGCGAAAATTACTGATGACTAACATCCATGACTAGAAGCTTTGCGAGGTGGCGAGATGGAAGTTTTTTTTGAGGATATGATAGAGGAATTCCATTTTAGGATTCTTTTTCCCAAGAGATAGGAACTAATCCAAAGGATAAGCTCTTTTCCCATTATTTGAGGGCCCATATCCTCCTCCTCCATTGTTATATAAGGAGACCTCTTTCACCTCTGTTGCCTTAGTTAGAGAGCAGAAGAAATTATATTTTTGGGAGAATAGTGTAGAGTGTGATTGTTTTTGTGTGTTAAGAACATAGTGAGATCTTAGACCCTTTTGTATGAGGGTGTCATAAACGTGCTTGGATATGGAACTGCCAAAGGAGAACCTCAACATCAAGGCTTGGCTGTAAACTCCCCTTGTATTTATCATAATAAAATGAAACTAATGTTTATCTTCCACTCTTTTTTACATTTATAAAGATATTTAGAGCATTCTTTGATTAGTTAGATAGGTTGTAATTGTTTTATGTTTTTCATGATTTTACACTTGTCGCGGTGTCTTGATTGTTTGTCCAGGTAATCTAATGTTGGTAGCAGTGTGTATCAAGTTTGAGAATAGAAATAGATCAAGAAGCTTCTACAGAAGATGACAAAATAGCATCACAACAAGGTAGGTGATCTTCCTTGCTATGAATTTCATTTACAATCTAGGAAGGTAGATGTTAGTATGTTCTTGTAGTTCCTAGACTCACCCTAGGGCTAGAGGGATCACTCTGTCTGCATAAGGGATTTACCTAGACAACAGTAGGATTCTGACTTCCGATAACTTAAAAAAAATAGGTATTTGTGGTCCCTCCAGATGCCCCCTTTTCCAAAAATATGAAGAGACTTCTTTCCCCCTATTTGTGATGTGTCCCTTCGTGAATCAGTGCTGGAATGACCTCACGATATTCTCTGAGATTGAACTACTAGCCATCAATTCGATCTCAAATTTGATTCTCAATTGCAAAAAGGGCTACCCCTAGGGCAAGAAGAGCAAGAAAATTGCCAAAAGGGTTTGGGACACCTTCCCAATCATGCTTCTTTCGAACATATGGTTGGCTAGGAATAAGATGATATTTCAAGATAAAAAACCTTGCCTATGGAAAACCAACAACAAGACTTGGAGTCTCTTTGTTGAAACAATCCCACCAAAAGCAACAACCTTATCAATTTCAATGATCTTCAAGTAGAAGAAAGAATATTTCTGGGGAGAGCACTTGACAACCCTGGCTATAGAAAAATTCCTGTCAAAGAAATCTCGCAAAAGGAGCAGTGGAAGATAAGTCTCAAGGAAAAACATTTCATCGAGTGGTTGGATAGCTGTGAGATACTAGTGCTCTTTTTTTATGGAGCTTCAAAGGATAACCCATGCATTGTTGGAGCAAGAGGTCTCATTAAGAATTAACATGGCAGTGTTTTGTTTTCCTTTCGAATGGGGAATTATCCCATTATCTAACAACAAATTTGAGGCCTATGCTCTGTTCAAAGGTCTCCAAATAATCAAGAGCCTCAATCTTCAAAACGTTATGATAATAGGTGAATCAGTGATAATAATCAGCATGATGATAAATGGTAAGTAATCCTCCAATATTTATCTCTGCAAGATCATCAACAGATGTCGCTTCTTAAGAAAAGATATGAAAGAACTTTCTTTATTCCACATTCTGAGATCTAATAATAAAGATGCTGACAACTTGGATAACAAAGCCTATAGTAGACCAACCGGTCAACTTCTCTTTCATGATGGAACATCTCTTTCTTCTTTGCCATGATTTTCATCACTGTCAAGTTTATCGATTGCATGACTCCCTGCAAGATTTTCTGTAAGCGAGTAAGATCTCCCCATACCAAAAGAATCAATCCTCCCATGAACTTATCTCCTCCTAGATTCTTCTTTTTCTCCACGTTGTCTTTGCGAAGGCATCGATTAACCTCTCACGGTATCCTTCCTCCAGAATGGATGCTTGCCCTCCTTACTTTGGTCGCCCCTGCCCTCCTTTTAAATGTGCTTCCTGACATCGACAATGGCTAGCTCAACCTTTCTCCACCACTTCTCTAATTCTTAATATATGCCCTTATCTCTGCTTTTATAATAGCCTTCAACCCCGACATACGTGTGCATCCTCTCAGCTCCTCATTCCCTCTCCTGACTGTTATGCATGCCCCCGCACAATCTCTTGGAGACACTGTGCGGAGTAAAAATTTCTCTCATTGTGTTGACCTTCAATCATAAATGGCACTAATATGAGGTCAGCTGAAGATCACAGAAGAAAAAAACCAAGTGGATATAACCTTTCTTCAGAAACAGGCTCAGTCCTACCAGAAGTAGCTCCAAGCGGCCACAAATCGATGCGCTCAAATAGAAGAATCCCTCTAGATCCTGAAATACATCATAGATAAACGCTCTGCTCCAAGTTCCAACTCAAATAATGTCATAAAATACAATGCAAAAGAAAATGAAGACAACAACGATGCTTCAACCAGACGGAAAATTAGCATTGACTAATCTTCATTCCTCCCCTATCTCCTTTTTTCATGTCCTTTAAATTTTCTCTCATGCTTTCGCAGTTTGTTAGAATTTACCTTGAATCTGTAATGCAGTTTAGTATCAATAGTCGACACAATGGAGGTGCTTTCCTTTGTCTTTGTACCCCTCCTTGGCTGTCCTCTTCTCTATCAGAATGTAATAGGGAAATCTCTCTCTCTCTTTTTCGAGCATAATATAGCACCCGACTTTGTTAAAAAATATATATTTATCACATTGAAAATATTAATTCAATGTAACCACATTCATGAGGAACAACACTCTTGGGTGCATGATCAATATTACTTGACACAATAAGGTTTAAAATAAAAGAGAGGAATTGTCACACCAAAAAAATCAAAATTGAGTAAAGGAGGAAAGTTTTACCAAAATGTGATTCAAGTAATTAAATAAGTACTAAAATCCCTGGACAATTCAATTATTTATCTTCACAAGGAATCTTATCTAAAGGATAAATTAACTCGAAAACCGCAATTGAAATTGATTCAAAAGGAGAAGAAAATCAAAAACACAGTTGATCGATCCAACCATTGTCGATAAAGAGAGCTATGCTAGGGTTATGTTTTGATTCTGCATATTTTTATACAAATGCTAATTTTGTAGCCAAAATCTGTCTTCAACTACTTTTTGTATCATATTTGGTAGCTATCTATTTAGGTTATTCTAATTTACTTAATTATTTCCAATGTGGGGAGGGGTGCAAACCATCCTACAAAAAGGTAGTGACTCAGGAAAACTATTCAAATGTCGATAGATTATGAACTAATTATGTATAAGGAAATGTTCACGAGAATGCAGTGTTTGGAGCTTAATCGAAATCTTATTTCAAAAGTAAATGTTTACCTTAATTTGTAGCTAACACTAAATGTGAGGTTTGGTCTAATAAATTAGAATTTTGTATCTAATATATGAAATATCATGCCCTCATCTACAAATTTATTCGGTACGACATATGGAGAAAGAATTTTTAAGGTGGATCGAAATCAAATGGAAACCAAAGGGCTAGATTGACCTGAAATTAGGGGTCAAAGGCTACTTTAAAATTATTTTTCAAACTAGGGTGTTTCAAAAGAGCCTCTATTTCTATAACAATGTGGTACTTTTCATTAGGTTCTGACACGAACATTACAATGCCAAGAAAGAATAGTTTTTTTCATCTTCGATATGGGTGAGATTATTTTCTCTCCCGAAAGAATTCTTGGACATGGAGATTATCGAAGGCATTGGTAACTCTATAGGTTATTTTGTTAATTTTTTAGGAAACTAGGTGTATATAGTATACCTCATATGCCAAAATTTGCATGTATATTAATATTCCTACCCTCTCCCATAATATATTGAGATTTCCTATAAAGATGAAACTTGGTGCCATCTATTAAGCTATTATCATGTGCCCTTTAGTGTTTCCAATCTAACAATTATGGAATTTTTTTCAGGTAATTCCCAATTCTCTAAGAAAAAATATAGATGAATAATAAAAAATTCAATTAGGATGGTTTTCAAACTATGGTTGCTAAGATAATGAACCCTAGAAATACACAGGGTACCATGAAGGCTAATTCCTCTCTAAACCAAAACAAGTTCATGGTGTTTTAAGAACCCAATGAGCATACTAATCTACTTAACTATATTATGAATCTTTGGTCAAATGTGGGAGAGGCTCAACACCAAGATTATTCAAATCAAAGAACCAGATAAATTCCTCTTGAAATCGTGACCATGGAGGAAACCCCTATGAATGAAGTAGTGGATATGGATGTCAAGGAGGAAATTGAGACATTAAACAATGAAGAAAAAGTGTTGGAAAATTATTTTTAAACAATTGTGTACAAAATATCCCATTGTCATACCAAAACTGCAGTTAGCTCAATTCCATAACACATATGTTAGACTAGAGAATCAAAATGAGGAAACTGAAGGAGAGTCATTATCGACAACCAAAGAATTTTTATTTCATCCTCGAGGTGGCGAGGGTAGAGGGCATATGTAAAATTATTTCAATAAAATAAGAAGAGGTTTGATGCAAGCCTCAATCAAAGTGATAAGAGAACATTTGGTCAATCTTGGTTATGTAACAATGTTGTTGGAGGTGTTTTCCACCCTCAAACATCTTATACAATGAAGATAATTTCTTGGAACATACATGGCTTCAACATCCATAGTAAAGAAAAATATCTTACAGAAAGAATAAGCAGGGAAAGTCCCTATATGTTTATGCTTCAAGAAACTAAAATATTCAATAATAAGGTCTAAATTGTAGTTGAACAATGTGGGGAAGGGTGCAAACAAATCACTCTAGATACCAAAGGTACTTTTGGAGGAATAACTATTCTATATAACCCCCTGAAATTCTCCTTTCAGGATTGGATATATTTTCCTTACATCCTCTCTATAATATCTCATTATATATGATCGAAAGAAAAGGGATGTGTCACATCTGTTTATGGGTTTGCATATGGGTGAAAATGTGAAGTTGGGTTACACTTTTTGCCCTTTTTTGAGAAAAAACTTTAATTTTTTTTAGTTCTTCAACTTTCTACAAGCTGAAACAATTTTTCTTTTTAGAATTTCATTTTGCGATAAAAAAAAAAGTTAGAAATTTTGTTATCTTTCTATTACTTATTTTTGGAATTTTTTTATACACATTTGTTATGTCAACTTAGCGTTTCTTTGAGTGTGTGTTTTTTAACAATCAACGAATTCATAAGAAGTAATGTTAATACGCAATGTTGTATTCTTTGAAAATTTGTGTTTTTGAGAAACAAAATGTGTTACAACAATCTAGACAGAGTCTACTTCGGGTTTCGTCATATTTACAAAGCCAATGGATGCATATCATAATTACTAGAATTTTTTGAACTGGTCCAATATGAAAAACTACATATTTTGAATCTGTTTCACGACGCAAGAAATTTCTTAACATATAAGCTATAAACTAAAAATCTAAAAGCTACCCATTAGAGACAATGGACCAATGTAATGTATGATAATTTTTTCAATTTTTTTACAATGTATTTTGGAAGATACAAAATTTTGATTTCACTGAATCACAATGACCTTAAGAAATTGTTTACATCCGTTTTATTACAAAATTAATTAAAATTAGTAAATATTTATCAAATGCCATGAAAGTTGTATTTCCTGAATGTAGATTCAATTCTGAAAATGCTTGTCTTGGTTGTGACACTTAATTCAGAATTTTTCATGGAGTTTAGTCAGTCCAAAGTTGCAGAAACGTATTCAGGGCTTGGCTCTACGTAATTGGTGACGAGTTAGTTCGGCCGAACTCTTAAACAAAGTTTGGCCAAACTTTTTTTTGCACAGACGGCACGTTAAATCAAACAAAAAAGTAGTTCAGCTGAACTATTTATTAAAAGTTTGACCGAACTTTTACTTAACTTTCCGTCGGCCAGAAATTACCACCGAGCCCCTTCAAAAAAACATTTCACAACAATATAAATTGCCACAAAACCATTCATTATTTTCACATATTTTCACACTTTGGTCTGATTTTACAAAAGTCTTGATCTGATTTTGCAAAGAATTGTTTTGGGTTTAAGGACTTTTCTTGGAAGTACATTCAAAGGACTTCAAAGGACTTTTCTTTGACACACATAATTTTCGTACATTTGATCTGATTTTGCAAGGAATTTTTTTGGAGGTACATTCAAAAGACATTTCTTGGAGGTATGTGATACAATTTTTTGGTTTTTTTTTTTTTTTAAGGTATGGATTTGGGATTAATTTCGAAAGGACATTTTTTGGTTTTGGGTTGAAGTAAATCTTTTATAATGATTTTTTAAGCTGAGTTTTTGTGTAACTTTTTAAATGAATTTTTTTTGTATGACTTAGAAGGAAATATTTTGAACTTCGTTTCATTTTTATAAGACATTTTTTTCTTGAATTTTTTGAAGTGTTTTCGATTGGAGTATGTATTTTTTGCAAAAAAATTAAAATGAGTTTTTTTTAAATTAAATATTTTGTGATGTTTTTTTTAATTGATTTTTTGTCTAAATTTTTGAAGGAAATTTTTTGAACTTCATATACTATTATCATGGGAAACAGAAGAAATTGTACGAGAAAATATGATCGAAAAAGAGACCCGGAGGAATGTGTAGAAATTTGTTGAATAATGATTAATTATCCACCGAGACTATCCTGATCACATATCAATTCGAATTCATATGCAACACATAATCTCTTCCACTCAGATCATCACACATGCGGAAATAAAACAAGTGATAGCACATCAAATCATCATACACATTAACACAGTATGTATGGGGAAAGCTTATAGCTGAAAACCCCGCAGCTATTTTGTATATTATAATGGAGAAATCATGTAACAAACTCAGTACAATACTCCTCACAAGTACTCGGTACTTTCTCATAAAGTTACACACAATCTAGCTTAGTTTTGAACAGGTTACTGGTTCAAAACTCCCCGCCAATTGCCTTTCCTCTATTGCGCAATCCAGGCCTATCTATATAGAGATCCAAGGTTCGAATCCCCTTCGCTTGACTGCGCAATTGTCATGGAAAAATCCTCCAAGTGTGGTGCAAAACTCATGCACAACTGATGTCGCCACTGATAGCTAACTCCACCCTTTCATCTACCTCTTTCACTGGTCTCCACTGAACTGATCATGCACTGTAGTGAACTGATGTGTTCTTGAGCTGAATAATGAGTTACTAATTAATGAATTAAATAATATTTGATTCACTCCACTCATAACTAATTGATTAGCTAGTTAAACTAATCTCAACCAGTTCAACTAAAATAAACAGAACACAACTCCACTAGCTGTCTCATTAACTCCACCAAACTTATGCCACTGAAGTCCTAACTGAAGTCAACCATGCATGATGCCATCAAACCCTTGGGAATAGCGTAATTCCTCTGTCAGATGCATGAGCCACTTCTGTAGCTCGAACTGAAGTGCTCCAAGAGAGTAAACTGCTGTTTAGAGTCCAAATATTATTAAAGGTAAATAATATTTGACTTCCCTATTTTTAGGATAGGCAGTCTAAAAATAGACTTCGACCTATAGGTCCAAAAAATAGAGGTCCATCTATTTTTACCAACATGACCAATACTCCAAGAATAACATACTGCAACCCCTGGACCATGCTCCATATGTCTAAAAATAGACATGGTCTAAAAATAGACTTTGCGCCAGAATTTGCCTGCGGGCCCACTTAGTGAAGGCGACTTCATTTCACTAAGCTCCATCATCTTGCTGCATTTTCAACACTCCCTCTCAGCAAGATATGGATTATATGCAACCCCTATCCTGCCTCTGTGGAATTCGAACTTGCTCCTGGTGAGCGCCTTCGTCAGGATGTCGACATCCTGATCCTCCGTGGGAACATATGAAAGCATCATGATTCTTCGCTGAACACAATCTCTGATATGATGGTACCTGATGTCGATGTGTTTGGACCTATCACGAAATACTGGATTAGCCGAGAGTTTAATGCAACTCTGGTTATCACAGTAGATCACTGTAGGCTCCAAATGCAACCTGAACAATCCTGCGAGGATCTTCCTCATCCAAATAGCCTCGCATGCAGCCAAGCTAGCCGCCATGTACTCGGCCTCTGCTGAACTAAGTGCCACGGATCTCTGCTTCCTGCTGTACCAGGAAACTGCTGTCGACCCAACGCTGAAAACTCCTCCAGATGTGCTCTTCCGGTCCGTTGGGCTCCCTGCCCAATCTGCATCAGTGAAGCCAGAAAGCTTCGCTCCATCCTCCTTTCTGTACCATAGACCATATCCCGATGTGCCTCTAATATAGCACAATACATGCTTGCCTGCCTTCCAAAAGAGCTTGGTAGGCTTAACCATAGCTTGCGAAAGCTAGTTAACTGCATAGCATATATCGGGTCGTGTATTGACCAGATACATAAGCGACCCCACCAACTGTCGATAGACAGTGGCATCCACTACCTCCGCTGAAGTAGCATCCTCCTTCCTCCAACCACAAGGAAGAGGAGTGTCAACAGGCTTGCAGCCTTGCATGTTGAACCTCTCCAGAATCTCCCGGGCATACTTGCCCTGAGAAACAAACAGTCCTCCACTGCGCCGCCAAATCTCCAATCCCAGGAAATAATGAAGGATGCCCAGGTCCTTCATCTCAAACTCTCGTGCAAGATCCTCCTTGCATGAAAGTATCAACTGCTCGTCGCCAGTCAAAATCAGATCATCTACATACAGTACGATGATCAACATCTTCCCCTCCACCACAATCTGGTACAGGTTTGGATCCGCCTCACTCTTGGAGAATCCAAGCCCGGTGAAGTAGCTGTCTATCCGAGTGTACCAAGCACGAGGTGCTTACTTCAGCCCATACAGTGCTCTCTTGAGTCGGCACACATGCGACTCACTGCTGAAGATCTCGAAACCTTCAGGCTGCTCTATGTACACCTCCTCCTCAATGACTCCGTTGAGGAACGCAGTCTTCACATCCATCTGATGAATGTGCCACCCCATTTGCGCTGAGAGAGCAAGGATCATCCGTATGGAAGAGTACCTTGCGACAGGTGCAAAGGTCTCCTAATAATCGATCCCCTCGATCTGTGAGAAGCCACGGGCGAAAAATCTTGCCTTGTACTTCTCCACACTCCCGTCATCCGCCTGCTTCACTTTGTAGATCCATCGCGAACCCACCATTGATTTCCCTTCCGGTCTTGGGACAATTTCCCATGCATTGTTTGTGACGATCGAATCATATTCTTCGATCATGGCATCAACCCATGCGGGTTCCTCCAGAGCTTCCTCAAAAGAGGATGGCTCCGTCACGACACATTGACTCACAAGAGCCATGTATCCAGTGTACCGATCCTATAAATGACTAATTTAGTTGTATATTCATTTTATTTTATATTCAGTTGTTTAATCAAATATTAAACGCTCAATTTCCATTACAGATTTAGTAAAATGCTTCACAAGGTAATGTAATATAATATTATCTAATATAAACATAGAAATGAGGTATTTAATAAAACTAAACATATTTTATAAGTGCAACTATAAATACTTCAACCATGATGAATATGATATATGTATTATGAAATATTATATTAAATAGTTTTGTCTTTATATACAGTTGTCTAAGAATTTACACATGAATGATGTTTCATCTGCAAAAATATTTTAGCCGCAATAGGCATATGTATGAAAGGTAGCAATTGACCAACTCAAGACTTGATCAATGCTTTTATATGTGTCTATGCAAGATATTGGTTCAGGGATGTCAAAGTGTAGTTTTTTGTTATTGTCATAATGTTATTTCTTTTTTCAATTCATGCTTCTTACCATCAATACTGATTTCATTTTTTGAACACAAAAGAAAATACAATGCACTGTAAGAAATGAAAGACAATGAACACTAGAATATAACATAAATTAGACTATAAATAATTTATACAACATATATCTTAACATCAACAATGTCAAAGCAATTTTCTTTCAGCATCAATTTCTGCAAAATAAATTTCACGTTATTCTTTCCCATTTCTCAACATGCTACATACGATAAATTGAAAATCACATAAAACCAAGAGAAAACCCTTTTCTAACCAAAATAAACAAACAAACAGTGCCTCTAATAAAACTTCATTATAATATTAGCAAATGAAAAGAGAGCTAGTGGACCATTTGTGTTGTTTGACTTTGCCTATTTTTGTTATAAAGTGCTCAAGCTTCAGGAACCAAAAAATGTGAGCACAAGCTAAAAACTAACCAACCATTCACTAGTCAACATGAGAGATCACAAATAAACCACAAAATTGATCAGGCATTAAAATTGTGAGCAGACTACCTTGAAATTTTCTTCTTGAGAAATACCTCAAAATCCCCTCGTTTCTAATAAGCTTCCTGGCTATGTACCTCCATCCTTGATTTCCCTTGTTGTATCTTGAATAAAGAATATCCCTTCAACAACCAATTTTGCGAGAATCCTACCAAGTAACTCAAGAGCCTTGTGCGCATCAATAGTAGCATCCTCCAATGAAAATAGTACAATATCCAACCTAGAAACATCAAAATTATATATAGTTATAATGTTGAAGAGTGTAACTAGGTAGGTCTTCCTTATAATGACTATGTAATTATGTACTTATGTAAATATGAAGTCAATAATAATAAAATGAATTTTTGGTTTACTTGCTTCATGGGTTTCATGAGCAAGATTCTTAGTATAGGTCTATAGACTTCTTCTTGATGTCTATTAGGTACATAAGTGTAATTAAGATTCATGTAAAAGGCGTGAAGAATAACCTCCAAGATGTTGCAGAAGAATGGCTTACAAACGTTGAAGATATGCCTATGAAGTCGGCCTACAAACAAATGTTAAAGTCGGCCTACTTAATGGCTATAAGGTCGTCTTAATTACTTGGCTAGAACTACTATATATACCCTAAATATGGTGCGGTTAAGAGAACATATCTGTGGATGATACTGAGGTTATACAACGTGCAAAAGAAGAAATTTTTGCGGATTTTGCTGAGGCAATACAACGTAAAGAAGGGAGCAAAGATTAAGTTAATGTCTGGGGTAGAACACATTAAAAGAAAGAATAGATTTGTGGATCTGTCTCTGAGATACTGCAGATATTTAAGTAACAATTACAGTCAAGTTTGAAGTTAACAAAAGGTGGAAGAAAGAATAGGAATTACTTATTAGTTTGAAGGTATAAAAAATCAGATCTAAGGACAAGATTGTCTACGTATAAGTCTGAAGGTGACAACGTTTGAAAGATAGCAAATACAAGAACAGTTTTGATTGCAGACTTATCTAAAGGAAGAACTGAATGATACACCTTCCAAGGTAACTAAAGGACGTATTCTACAGAAGCAGCTAAAGGTTAGTAATTTCTGAAGTAACTGGAAGATTGAGATATTGACTAAAGGATATGATTAAGTTATCTCTAAGGAAAGAATTGTAAAACTTAGAAACCTCAAGTAAGGAAGGTAAATCAGAGATTTACCTTCCTAACTTATTGTAAAATACTCAGTTACAAGAAAGATCAATTTTTTCTGTACATTTGTATAATCACTTTGATAATTGACTTGATGAAGGATTAACTCAGCAATCTCACAAGTAGTTATCAAGAAGAGAATTTGTATTAATCTATAGCCCTGAAATTCTCAACATGGTATCAGATCTATGGTTATGATCAAAGGCAGTTTGAAAGGACTCGAAACATTCTAAAAGGACCTATGTCAAAAGGGCTCAAATCATAGTAAGACAGTCCAATAATTAAACTACGTGAAAGTTCACAAGAAAGGTCAATCTCAGATATATCACAGTGTTGAAATTACCCCTGCCTCAATTCAGTACTACTCTTATAAGATTATTTCGATACCACATCAGTGAGGAGAATAAGTTATAAAAGTGTATTTACAGTTAAGGCTCGATGTGACAAAAAGATATCAATATAATCCATATTACAATGAAGATATTCAGTGTTATAATCACAGGTCAACTATAGTCTCAGTATAATCAATCACATGATAAGTATGACACTACAATTTGGAACTACCATAGTAAAAAATCTATCACTGTTTCGTGCCACCACAGTGAGAAAGGTCTCACTGGTTCGGCGCCATCACAGCTTGATGAGAAGTATGCCATTTCAGTTTGATGGTATCATGACATAGGGTCTCACATAAATGGTCAATAGAAGTCAGAGACATGTACAGTGAAGTATTTACAATTGAAGCACAAAATAAGGTCAAAACAGTAATATGTATAAACAATGAAATAGTACATTTGAGGATCTCGGAATAGCTGCTTACATTGAGTTTGAAAGAATCTGAATTCTTTCCTATGAAGTTGACAGTGCAAGAACCAACTAAAAGAAAGAACTAGTTTGAAGGTATAACAAATCAGATCTAAGGGAAATATTGTCTACGTATAAGTCTGAAGGTGACAACGTTTGAAAGATAGTAAATACAAAAATAGTTTTGATTGCAGACCTATCTAAAGGAAGAACTGAATGATACAACTTCCAAGGTAACTGAAGGACGTATTCTACAGAAGAAGCTAAAGGTTAGTAATTGCTGAAGTAACTGAAATATTGAGATATTGACTAAATGATATGATTAATTTATCTCTGAAGAAAGCATTGTAAAAGTCGGAAACCTCAAATAAGGAAGGTAAATCAAAGATTTACCTTCCTAACTATATTGCAAAATACTCATTTACAAGAAAGATCAATTTTGTCTCTACATTTGTATAAGCACTTTGATAATTGACTTGATGAAGGATTAACTCAGCAAGCTCACAAGTAGTTATCAAGAAGATAATTTGTATTAATCTATAGCCCTTAAATTCTCAACATATAATTCATAATCGCACATGACCATAGACTGTAGCAGTCTTGAAATAAACTCGAACTTGAATAAGAACAACCACAAAATTTCAATTTTGTGGTTTATATGATAGCCATTTGATAATAGCTCACTCAGCATCCATGTTTCAGGCAGTATTTGGTGTCTTTTTATGTGGAAAATTTTCCAATGGGGCCAGATGTTTTGACCTTTTCTGTTTAGATCTAAGCTTAATATGAATATGTATTGGATTTTTGTTTTAAATGAAAACATAGGTTCTTCTTTTTCCTTTTCTGTTTTTCTCCCTTTACATAATACATATATATGTTGTGAATTTGCGTAATTTTAAACAAAATAAACAGTCATGTTAATATGTTTTAACATATTGCAATTTTAAAATTTATAGCTAGAGTTTTGGAGGAAGCATGAGAATTCTACCTGCTTTAGCCAACATTCTTGATGCTTGTGCTGATATATATCTAGAGAATAGCAACCAGGTTCAAATGCACAGTAAACCCAAATGTTGCACTTCTTTTCACCTTTTGATTGGTCTAAGAAAGCCTGACAACAATCTGCAGCACTTTCTTTATGGTGCATTAGACCCCATTTAACTGTCGCTCCGTCATAGTCTGTATGTGGTTCTGCATGACATTCAGAAGGAAGTGGCCTGCCAGGTATGATTCCATCTTCTGCAGAAATAATATCAAACTATGCATCAGGCTTTAATTGCACCATTTTAAGCTAGGATTCTCCAAACCCTTGCTGCCCTTGGACAAATTGAACAAAGAAACAATATAACTCATTCAAAAACAACACACCTGGGAAAAGGTGGAAAAGAAAGAAGATGTTAAAACAAAATACTTTGAATTTTAACAGCTCTTCACTGCAAAATGCTAAATTCCATTCTCCCACATGTAAGTAATCAAATTTTTAAATTTAGCAACATAACAATAACCTTAAATATGTTGAAAAAAGGAACCTAGAGAAATTGTCAGGAAACCATAATCCTCAAGTCATAAACTTAAAAATAGATAAGACTGCTATATGAATACTTTGTAAAACACGCTCTCAAGACATAATGCAGTGAAGAGGACAAAATAATTTGATGATGCTAACCTAGGAGTCAAAATCCCAAGAAATCAAAAGAGAAAACACCAAACTAAGATTGCCCATATATTCATTACTAATCTCAGTTCCATCCTCCAGCATCTTTCCACTATCCTCGCTTGAAGCTTCAGGAGGTAATGAGAATCCAGCTTCCTCCAACACAGGGCCCCAGTGAGTCTCCAATACTTTTGCCACCATCTCTGTTCATGGGAACCCCAATACATAATGTATAAACACAAGCCCAAATTTGGGAGCTGTGGACCAAAAGGAGCAGGGAGGAAAAGAACCTGATGTCACAAAAAAATACTATGCCATCACAA
>CM076581.1:196664221-196793863 GCA_034641835.2 Pinus albicaulis
ATTCTTTGACAATGCAATTCCTGAGCTATTGTCACAATAAATCACTGTTACTTTTACTTGTTCTTGGCATAAACTTCTCAACATCCTTCTCATCCAAATTGCTTGACACGTTGCTGCTGTAGCTGCCACATATTCTGCCTCTGCTGTAGATAATGCTACAATCGGTTGTTTCTTAGAAGCCCATGAAATGGCTCCTGAACCCATATGAAAAACATAACTGGAAGTGCTCTTCCGATCATCTACACTTCCAGCCCAATCACTGTCAATGTATCCAACTAACTTTGAATTTTCTGAAGCAATATATAAAATACCAAATCTTTTAGTTCCTTTAACATACCTCAAAATTCTCTTTGCTGCCTGCCAATGTGCTTCTTTTGGCTTCTCCATAAATCTGGAAATCAAACTAACAGCATGCATAATATCCGGCCTAGTTGCAGTCAAGTACATGAGGCTGTCAACTATGCTTTTATACAAACTTGGATCAAAATCCTTGCTGCTGTCATATTTACTCAACTTCAATCCCATTACTGTAGGAGTAATTGCAGCTTTGCACTCCTGCATATTAAATCTTTCCAAAACCTGATTCACATACTTTGCTTGAGAAATAAAAATCCATTTTTCACTTTGCTCTACTTCTATTCCTGAGAAGTATCTCAACAAGCCCATGTCGGTCATTTCAAATTCATCTTTCATGACTCTTTTAAAATTTTCAACAAGGTAATCATCATTATCTGTAAATATTAGATCATCAACATATAAAACAACAATGAGCATTTTACCATCATTTTCTTTGATGTAGAGGGTGGGTTCTCCCTCACACTTTTCAAATCCATTTTCCAGTAGATAGGAGTCTATCCTATTGTACCATGCTCTTGGTGCTTGCTTCAACCCATAAAGAGCTTTCTTCAGTTTGCAGAATTTATGCTCTTGGCCTTTCTTCTCATAGCCTAGAGGTTGTTCCACATATACCTCTTCCATTAACACACCATTTAAAAATGCGGATTTTACATCCATCTGGTATACTTTCCATTTGTTTTGTGCTGCTATGGACAACACTGCTCTCACGGTTTCCATTCTTGCAACCGGTGCGAAAGTTTCCTCATAATGTATTCCATGCTTCTGCTTATATCCTTTGACAACAAGTTTGGCCTTGTGTCTTTATATTTTACCTTCAGCATTACTCTTGGTCTTGTAGACCCATTTAACTCCAATGACATCTTTACTTTCTGAGAGATCAACCAACTCCCATGTTTTGTTCTTCTCTATGGCATTGATTTCATCATCCATAGCTTCTATCTATTTTCTATCTTTAATAGCATCTTCAAAATGAATAGGATCATCAACTTGACAATACAAAGCAAATAGGGAATTCATACATTCATTTGCTGCTCCCTGTTCATAGATCTCATTAATACTTCTGAATTTTGTTCCTCTTTCATTTGGTGTAGACGTGCTTGATGAAGCACTTAAATCTGCTCCATGTGGTGTTCTTGGTGATGCACTCTCATTTCTTCTCAAGGGTGTTCTTGTTGCTACTTGAGGTGTCCCTTGCTGTCCTTGTGTTGGTGGAGGTTGTGCTACCGATGAGTTGTTAATTTCAATCACTTCTCCCTCATCTTTATCATGAGATAAACAACTTTTAACATTGACTGTTTTCTCAATGCTTCCATCCCATGCTTCCTCTTCAATAAACTGCACATCTCTGCTTATTACAAACTTCTTTGTGGATGGGTTATACAATCTGTATCCTTTGGAATCTTCACAATATCCAAGGAAGATGCACTTCTCCCCCTTACTATCCAACTTCTTTCTCAATTTGTCTGGAATGTGTGCATATGCCACACATCCAAAAACTCTCATGTGGGTGACTCCCTATTTTCTGCCACTCCACGCTTCTTCTGGAACTTTGTTCATCACAACTTTTGTGGGGCATCTATTTAAAATATACACAACACAGTTTGCTGCTTCTGCCCAATACTCATTCGGCAAGTGTTTTGCCTTTAGCATACTTTTCACCATTTCCATTATGGTTCGATTCTTCCTTTCAGCAACTCCATTCTGTTGCGGTGTGTACCTTGTGGTAAACTGCTTGTGTATGTCGTTCTCTCTGCAGAAACGCAGAAATTCCTTTGAGATATATTCTCCTCCTCTATTAGTTCTGAGAGCTTTGATATACAGTCCGCTCTGTTTCTCTACAAGAGCTTTAAAATGGCAAAATTTCTGAAAAAACTTCACTCTTATATTTCAGAAAATAAACCCACACTTTTCTTGTGAAATCATCAATGAAGGTTAGCATGTAGTTGCTGCCTAACACTGATGCTGTTTGCATCGGCCCACATAAATCTGAGTGAATGATTTCTAAGGGTGCTTTCGCCCTTATGCTTTTCGTTGATGGAAATTTTTCTCTGTGTTGCTTTCCCAAGATGCAACCTTCACATAGGTTGTCAGGCTTCTCAATCAATGGTAAACCTCTTACCATTTCTTTTCTGTGCAGCAAATTCAATCCTCCGAAATTGAGATGTCCAAATCTCAGGTGCCATAACCAATTTTCATCTTTTGCTTCCTTCTGAAAGGCTTCTTGTGTTACAACTGCTATGCTCTTTCCTTTTTCCTTCAAGTCAGTGTTGAGCTTGAGCGGAAACATTCTATTGCTAGTCATTTGTATTTCAGCAATTATCTTCTTGCTTGGAGGTATATCTTTTATTATGCACACATCATCCTTGAAAATTACATTGTAACATTTGTTTATGTGCTGCCCAACGCTCAAAAGATTACATTTCAAACCAGGAACATAATACACATCTGGAACAAATTTTTGCTCACCATTTCTTGCTCGAATACTAACTCTGCATTTTCCTTTTACAGAGATCTTAGTATCAGTCCCTGTGGTTACTTCTGATTTAATCTCTTCATCTAGATTGACAAACATTGCTCTATTTCCAGTCATGTGATTACTACATCCTGAATCTAAGAACCAAACATCATTTCTCTATCCTGTGCTACATTACATGTTAACAACACATTACTTGGGTTCTTTTCTTCTTTTGCTACATTAGCATTCTACCTATTTTTTATGTCATTTTGCTTCTTTCTACATTCATTGGCATAGTGCCCATATTTCTTACAGTAATGACATTAGACATTGGATTTGTCATACCTTTTTCCATGTGCATGTTGGTGTTGGTGTCCACCTTGTTGGCTGTTGCATTGGTCGTGGCTCTGATTCTGACTGTTGCTTCTTCCATGTGAATGTGAAGGATTGTCCCTTCCACCTCTGTTTTGGCTTCTACCTCTTCCTCTTCCTTTGCCTCGACCTCTTCCTCTTCCTGAAGGCATCTGGGTCTTGAAGGCGTGCTCTAGAGATGAGTTTTCATCTCTACTCAATCTCTGTTCATGAGTTATCAGAGAGGCATGAAGTTCATCTACCGTGAACTTTGAGAGATCTTTGGTCTCTTCTATGGTGGTAAAAATAACATCAAACTTTGAGGGTAAGCTCCTCAAAAGTTTCTCCACAATCCTTCTTTCTTCAAGAGTTTCTCCATGGAACCTTATCTGATTTACAATCCCAATCACGTGTAAAAAATGTGTCTACATTATCTGACTCTTTCATGCAAAGAGTTTCAAAATCTCTCCTCAGCAACTGAAGTTTTGCTGTTTTCACTTTTTCCATACCTTGATAGGCTACTTTCAGAGTTTCCCATGCATCCTTGGATCTCTTAGCTGCTGCTATCCTCGAAAACACACTCTCATTCACTGCTTGATACAATAGGAAGAGAGCTTTAGAGTCTTTCTTCCTATTGCTCTTCAATATATCCTTCTCTGCTTGAATTAAGGCATTAAAAGCCTGCTCGTCAGCTGGTTCAACAAAACCATCTTCTACAAATTACCATAAGTCTTGTGAGACAAACAGGGCTCTCATGGTAATGGCCCAATAATCATAATTCTCTCCATTAAATTGTGGAAGCTAAACATTTCCAATATTCATACCAGTGCTTGGTCCAGCGATTGCTTTTAAACTGAACTCTGAACTTAAACAAACTGTCTTTCCTTCTCTGAAAGAACAAACTCTTTTAAGCAAAAAACAACTCTGTTTTCTTTGAGAAATACCTGAACTTTGACTTCTGTTGAGATTTCACACTGCTGGAAAAAACGCTGCAACAAGTCTTCTTCTTCTTCAGCTTCTTTGAAACCTTCAAAGAGCCTAAACTTGCTCCAATACCATGTTGGAATATTGAAAATTCCAGAACAATAAATGGAGAGAGTAAACTCCCCTCTTCAACACAGAGAAATATAAAAATTCTTGACAGGAGACAGAGTTTCCAAGCTGAAAACAAACTTCTATTTCTTTAAAAAAAAACTATTACAAAGCTTCCTCACTAAGAGGGATTACAAAAACCAGGACTGCTACAAACGCGGTGCCTGAAATGACTTCACAGTCTCACTGTAACAACGCACTGCTGTGCAAAACTAACACACTGTCTCTCTGTTGGAAAAATACGCACTGTATTCTCTTTTCCCGCACTACTGTGCAAAACAAAACAATACAATACCATACAGGCTCTTGGGCCTTTTGTTTTTATATGCCGCGCATATATTAAAAAACATTACAAAACTATATAAAAGACTTAAACTAAAGTCTACTTAAAACAAATATTATGTGGGCCCCACTTTACAAAAGCGCTTTGAATGCGCGATCAAATAATTTAAATCCAATGTATAACGACCATCGGGTCCGCGGCTAAACAAAAACAAATGCACCACATGAAAGTTTCGATTGCGATTGCAAGTCGGATGCGATGGCGCATATAACTGCGATATAATAAAGTCGTCGGGTCCGCATTATAACAAAACACGCGACCAAACGAAAAACTCTGATTGCGATTCAAAAACGGACGCGATGGAACAAATAAACTCCATCGCATAATGCCATCAGGTCCGCCCTTTGGTTAAGTGATCGGGGCATATAACAAAAAACCCGCTGATTGAAGACTTGCGATTTGAAACCTGCGATCATATAATATATCGCCGCGTGGTCTGTGGATCCACGGGCCTCGGCTGATGGTGGAGGGCGATTTTAATATAAGGCTTGGTTGTATTATATACAACCGTTCCGCTTGCGGAACTCTACCACATCTACAAGACATTTGAACTATGTAATATATGTATTGCGATTTGCGATCGCGACTGTGATCGCATCGCATCGCAAGACTTCATATCAATAAGACACTGCTTAAGAAACTTGCGATTGCGAATCGCGCATAAGTGGTGGGGACCACTTGTCCTGTGTTTTCAAAAATTAAAGAACTTCCGTTGTTTTAAGAAATTTCTTCATTTTTGGTTGTTGAGGGCTTAAAAGCCCGAAATGACTGTTTTTAATATACTTTGTTCTTCCATAGTTTGAAACTACGAAAGTCTTCATTCCTCTTGAACAAACAGCTACGCCCATCACCAATTAAATTCTCCTCTGCAATTGTGGTTGCGGCCCATAAACAATTAAATTCGTCCTTACAATTTTCTCATTCTTCTTTAAATACACAGTGCTGTGCACTCAAACTCTGCTGCTGCTACCTCTGTACTATTTTTCTTCCTGCTCAAAGGCTAGCAGGTGACTTTAATATTTCAACATAAAGATGATTACAAAAGGCTACAACTCTACTATCACACACAGGACTCTTCATCACAGAATCAACTTCTTTTAAGAAAAGACAAAAATGAAAGCATGTATCCTTACTATTGAACAATTCTTTAGAAATTGAAT
Source organism: Pinus albicaulis (assembly GCA_034641835.2). NCBI lineage: Eukaryota > Viridiplantae > Streptophyta > Pinopsida > Pinales > Pinaceae > Pinus > Pinus albicaulis. Next base: position 196,669,980 of record CM076581.1, read on the forward strand.
ATTTCAACATGAATAGCTGACCCAAAAGACAAAAGAAAAACAAGATAAAAAAAAAAAATAAAGACACCGTGAATTTTCCACTTATTGCAATTAATTTTATCACATAGCTTCTCAACCTCTGCCGTGTTGACTGCTCAACATACCTTTTGAAATTTTGCCTCGAGATTTTGAGGTTTACCACCTGGTTTTCTCAATTGCAGCTTGTGACATTTGTTTGAACTTTTCATGAATATGTTCTCTTTGGCGTCTGAAATCTTGTCTAAATATATCCATGGAATCCTCTAAAGAATAACCAATCATGGCGATTAATGAAAAACCCTACATTCATTGGCCATTGGCAAATTTTGGCGGATCGCAAAATGTATGACTCAACAAATGTTGTCGATAGCCGATAAAACCCTATCGGCGTTTCGTGAAATTTGATGGGTGGTATATTTAGCGACCAAACAAATCTGGCCAACGGGTGATAAATTGTATTTGCATTCGACGAAATTTGTAGATTTACATTTATTTTGCAACCAAACAAATTTAGCAGATATCCAATAAAGGCTATGACATTCAACGAAATTTGACGGGTGGTAGAATGCCCAACCCAAGATATTTTTCCGATCACCAATACATATAACGCCTTTGGAAAATTTCAGTGGTCTAACTTGAAGCAACTCAAATAATCCACCAACAGTCGACGACCATAAAAAATGCTATGATTGTGGAAATTTAACTAAATTTCAAAACAAATGTCGTACTAATATAAATTATCAATCATTGTCCAACATGAAAGTGAAATGGAAAAGATATGAATATATCCATACATCGATTCAAAGTGCAAATAGTGTTAAAAGAATTGAATTACAAGAAGAAAAAATTTGTGATAGACTTTTTGAGAAAGTTTGAGGCAGAAATTTACAAATACACCAAACATTCCCATAGAGCTCGACGGCAAGACTTGAAATTCAAAAAATCCCGTGAAGTTTTTCCACCAAGGACCATTTTGTCAGTAATTTATTTTGCAGAAAACTATACATTTGTTTCACAAAAAGAAATTCAGAGTGAATACTATCATTCTGACCAAGTCTCCATGCTCGTCCATATTCTATATAAACACGCTGAAAAAAACATCGATCTTATAAAAAGCACCAGCGAAAATCGACATATTATTAAAGAATATCACTTTTATATCAGTGGCGATCGTACACATGATACATATTTTGTACAACATTGTTTTGGAAAAATTTATGATTCCTTGAAAAATCGTGGAATAACATTCAATGAACATTGGATATAGTCAGATGGATGCGTAGGACAATTCAAATCTACACGATCATTCTTTTGGTTGTGTTGTCTTCATAAGAAAACCTACATTAAACATTGTTGGAATTTCCTTGAGACTGGCCATGGAAAAGAAGAACATGACGGTGCAGGGGCATGCATAAAATGAGCACTTCGAAAATATCAAATGAACCCCTCTGCAAGCCGACTTGTGGACGCGAAAGTTTTTCAATGGTGCATCGCTGCTCTAAGCCATAAGAATAACCGATCAAGGGAAGTGCGAAAGTACATTCAATTTAATTTTTATTGAATATCTAATTAAATAAACAATGTACATTTATCACAATGATTATCTTTGATTGTATTTTGATATCATATTTACATTCTTCTTTAAATTTTCCATATAAAGGTTTTTTTGGCATATTGGGATCGAAGACGTAGATAGATCAATTGGAAATGACATTGAAACAATAAAAGGGACTCAAAAATTGCATTCAATTAAAACAAAGTCATCCAAAAATGTGTTTTCATTGGATAAAATAAAATATTCTTGTTTTTGTCATGTTTGCATAGACAACACAAAATCCAATGACGTTTGTGAAAACAAAATGTATGTAAAAGATTGGAAACATACATAGCTAAATACAAAGGGAAAAATGTCTGTTGCAATGTTTGAAGAAATGCAATCAGAGGAGACTACAATATCATCCGATGGTGATCGAGTTTCTGATCTTGTTAGAGAAGGTAACATTTGAATTTCTTTCTAATGATAAAGATCTAGAAATAAATTTGAATATGTATAATTTTGTCAAGTTTGTTTTATTGTGTAGGAGATGTTTTTGTTGTAATTGCACCTACTAACAATGATGAAAATGTGAATTATTATTTGATGTGTTGCACTGAATGAAAAATGAAATTATTAGAAGACTATAATGATCACGGATTTCCATATGAAAGAGGATCTATTATACTGAAAGGTTATTTTTTCAGACAAACTAATCAAAGTGGGAATTTTGTTTACTTTGAAGACTATGAACCTGATTTCATAAGTTGTCAATATAGTCACTTGGTGTGTGCAACACGCATAAAGTTGATAGAGGTTCAATCAAAGAAAAAAATGAAAATTAAGAAATGGAAAATGTCAAAATCCGATCATGAATGGATTATTGAAGATGGCATTCCATTGGAATTTTTTTGATTGAACTGCCCAACAATTTATTCTCTTTGGATTATATGTTCTAGAACTTCTAGTACTCAATTAAAAATTGAGTTGCCTTGTTATGTTATCTGTGCAAGTGTTTTCACATGTACAAATTGTTTTGGTACATGCACACTCTAGTATCAACTGAAAGTAGCTTTTTTATACATGCATTGATGAAAAATGTTGCATACATATTGGATATATATGTATATGTTCTAGAATGCAATTAACTGTTCAAGTAGTTTTACTATGTGCATTGATGAAAAATGTTTCACGTACTCAATATATATGTTCTAGAATGCAATTAACTGAAAGTAGTTTTTCTATGTGCATTGATGAAAAATGTTGCATGTACTGGATATATACATGAACTCAATGCACGCAGTTTTTCTTGTGGGATTTTTTGGTAAAAAGTATCCACAATGTAAATAAATTATCTGCAGTATAATTTTGTACGAAGTTTCCTTTCAGACAAGAGACTCGGAGCACTTCTTAGACTTTTGGTGGGATTTGACTCACATCTCTGTTCCTGATTGAAAATCTAGTACAAAATTTGTCTGTCCAATGGTCGAATATGTTATATGTACATTAATGAAAAATTTACGTTCTACATACTATTGTTTGAGTGAAATTTTTTTTAAAACTTACCAAATGTACTTCAACCATGTCTAAAACTTGAATTTTAAAAACTTTTTGATTATATCAAAACAAATTACTTCACATGTCATGCCAATTGTAGTTCAACTATCCAATAAAAACATTAACCATTTAACATTATATCACATGCCAAATGTAGATTAAAATGGTATCCAAAACTTAGTTTTAATTTTTTTTTGATTATATCACAACATTACTTCAAATGATTAATGTACTTCAACCATCCAAAACTTGGGTTTTAAGAACTTTTTGATTATATCACAACATTACTTGACATGTCATCCAATTTTAGTTCAACTATCCAATAAAAACATTTAACATTATATCACATGTGCAAAATGTAGATTGAAACCATCCAAAACTTAAGTTTTAAAAACTTTTTGATTATATATCGTGCAACATTACTTCACATGCCATTCCAATTATAGTTCAACTATCCAATAAAAACATTTAACATTATATCACATGTGCAAAATGTAGATTGAAACCATCCAAAACTTAAGTTTTAAAAACTTTTTGATTATATATCGTGCAACATTACTTCACATGCCATTCCAATTATAGTTCAACTATCCAATAAAAACATTTAGCATTATATCACATGTGTCAAATGTAGATTGAAACCATCCAAAACTTAAGTTTTAAAAACTTTTTGATTATATATCGTGCAACATTACTTCACATGCCATGGCAATTATAGTTCAACTATCCAATAAAAATATTTAACATTATATCACATGCCAAATCTAGATTGAAACCATCCAAAATTATAGATCACAACATTACTTCACATGCATGTATTACTTCACATGCCATGCCAATTGTAGTTCTTGACTATCCAATAAAAACATTAAACATTTAACATTAAATATCACATGCCAAATGTAGATTGAAACCATCCAAAACTTGAGTTTTAAATTTTTTTTGATTATATCATGTAACATTAATTCACATGCCATGCCAATTATAGTTCAACTATCCAATAAAAACATTTAACATTATATCACATGCCAAATGTAGATTGAAACCATCCAAAACTTAACTTTTAATTTAACAAAAAATTATAGATGACAACATTACTTCACATGCCAAATGTACTTCAAGCATCCAAAACTTAAATTTTAAAAGCAAAAAAAATTATAACACATCATTACATAACATGCCAAATGTAGTTCAGAAGCAAAACATTAATTTATAGATGACAACATTACTAGTAGTTCAATTATACAAAACTTAAAAGTTTTAAAAACCAAACAAACTATATAACAACATTACTTCATATTCACATGCCAAAAGTACTAAAAGCGTCCAAAATTTAACTTTTTGGAACAAAAAAAATTATATTAACACTGTAATAAAATATGTCCAAAAATTGTAGATCTCACAAGTATCAAACTGTATCAAGTTATATATATATATATATATATATATATATATATGACAGTGCATCTAGATAATATATAAAAAAGAAAATTTAAGACTATCTAAATCTTGAAATCAAATCTACAAATCATGTCCATCAAATAGAGATGGATCTAGCATCTTTCCTATTAGGGTCTCAATCCACGCACTATCATGTGAAGCATGGGAAACCTACATACACAATGCACATGTACTTGAACATTAAAATTTGATGTTTTAAAAATGAGTGAGAATATATATAGAACTTCATGTAAAAAAAAAAATATAACAAAAAAATCATGCAATACCTCATGAGGTTCCCTCTCCATTTGATGAACAAGTTCCGCCCCCATAGGAACATCTGCAACGGTAAACTGTACAATATACATATATATATATATATATATATATAACTTTCAAATGAAAATGAAATTGTACATATATAAACTTATTTTCAATAATATTAAAAAAAAAGTTAGAAAATTTGTTCAAATGGTGTGGATGTTCTTATCTCCATCGCTAGAGTCCGTGGATTAAAGAAATCTTCTATAGGAACTTAAATTCAAAAAATTTAAAATAACTCAAAATATAGATATGTATATATATATCTCAATTTTTAATGGAAATTTTTGAGGCGGAATATATATATATATATATATATATATATATATATATATATAACTTAAACATAAATTTTAAAAGTGAAAAATTGTCCATACTTGTGGCTCATCTCCTAAGGAAGTAGAAGGTACATCTCCCAAGGAAGAAGAAGGTACTGCCATCCCAAAAACATTGAACAGAATCGGAATTTGTTAAAACATTTTATCATTATATATACATACATGTACATGTGTGCACAATTATTTATTTTAAAAATATCACTTAAAAAACACTAACATTTGCCAACATATCTTGATGGTGAGACCCATCTGCATTGTTTGAACCAGAGGTCCCGAACGTGATATTAACATTTTCATCATTCATCATGCATGACAACTGCAAATGGTGTTTTAACATATAATGATACATTTTTGTTAGATTAATGTACATACAAATAAATGTATACATGTACATATACATGCATTTATTACAAATTGTACACATGTATGTGTTAAAATAATTGAACCCTAAGGTCATTAAAACATATCGTTCCTGTGCCCTCTTCCTCATGAAGAATTAAATCTTGCCAACCATTGTGACAATTATTTGCATATATTCGGAGATCTTCAACATTCATGTTGTCAATATCTTCATTTGTACAATACACAAAATTGGCACGTGCATTCTCACATGCTCTTTGTCAATTTAGAAAAACATCAACTCCACCCAATCTGCTGTACACATTGTCGATCATGACATCCATTGCTTCTTGACTTATTTGAGAAGTCGCATCCATCTTTGACCACAACGTTTTGACCCAAAAAGTTCTACTAACCAATGGTAGCTCAGGGCGAGGCAACTCCACATCTCACTTAGCGCCCTTACGGTCATATAATTGACCTTTCCCCAGACAAAAAAATTATGAAGGAAGGTCATTGTAATTGGGTTTTATTTTCAAAAAAAATTATGCGTAAAAAAATTGTGAAAAATAAACAGGAACCTCTTCGTTCCATAGGAGACTTCCATAGGCCGCAAGGTGCCTATCATACAAATAGTGAGCTATATCGGGGTGCTTGAAATATTGCACCTTCAACATTTTTCTTTTTGGCCCTTCCTTGAAATTAAACATTGACTTGGCCATATCTTTTGTAACTCTTTATTTTACATCCTCCCATTTATCAGTACCCATTACTGTTTCCTTTTTCTTTGTTATGAGTTCTACAAATGTATCAGTCATTGGCCCAAGATTTTTGTACACATTTACTATTTCACCCAATGAATGTGTAACTATTTCGAGGCTTTTTCAACTCTCAGTAGGTAGAGTCAAAGCCACGAGATCTCTCCACAATTTTGCATGAAGTTGTTGACACCTTTGTAAGGTGCATTATGCCATGTTTCTTTCCCATGGTATATCAAAAATGTCGACCGGATAAGTTGTGGTGGGTAGACAACCTTCTTCTTGAATGTAGCATTCTACCCTGTGTATATTTTGACCAATATTTGGAACATTTTCAGCCTCTACATCAATATATATAAAATTTTGTATATTAGAAAAAACACATGTAAACAAATTTGTACAAATTCAACTAAAAATATATTGAAATTGATGGCAACCTCGACGTGGTTGGTTAGCATATTCTCCACCTTGAAACTGTTGAGACCTAGAATGACCCTACTGAGAACCAGACAGAGAACGACCCTGCTGAGAACCAGCACCACTAGCCATTGATTGGCCTCCTGGAGAATAAATATCACCCCCTTCACGCAACCTGCTACCACTTATTGATGGACCCCTAAGGGGATTTGAACCACCACCAACCTTTCAAGAGGAGAGAGAAGCTTCATAAACAAAGACGAATTTATAATCAATTGAAAAATACATTCATGTACATATAAATACACACGTACATATTCATTGATTAAATTGCGTTCAAACCATACCACGACTGGGTGAACCCTGGGCATCCATGGTTGGAGTAGAGACCCTTCTCTTCTTATTAGCTCCTAAAAAATAAAAAATGAAACTTATTTTAACAACTAATTTAACTCACAAAGTTGATAAAAAATCAATTCCATATGTACACACATGTATGGAGATTTAAGATTATATTTAAATTTACCATGAACAACTCTTGATCCTGATCCTTGATCCTCCCCTCTCGTAGAGATATGGGATTTTGTTGATCTTCGTCGTTCCTCCTCCATGATATATATATCTACGGTGGACATTTACAATTAATTTTTTAAATAACTAATTTAAATTAAGTTCAAGATAAAGTTCAGAAAATTAATGTTTAATTTAAAGTGTAAACAAATTATGTCGATGAATAAATTTTGAAGGAGAGTGTCTCAACACTAATTCATCTTTAAGAGATGAATCTTGAATTTTTGAAGAAGAGCGTCTTAAAACTAATTCATCTTTGAGATATGAATCTTGCATTGGCATTGGCATTGCCCCATAGAATTCTAATTCATCTCTCATCTATGTCACCTTTCAAAAAATATGAGATCTAGAGGCTACCAGGCCCTTTACAGACTCTACCTATAGAACTACCATGGATATGAAAATGAAAAACTTATAATTAGAGATTCTAGATATTCTAAAGATTGAATGTAGGGGAATTTACTAGATTAGGTTTTAAAACCTATATGTTTCGTATCAAATCACTTTTGGTTTCAATGAGAAACTTTTTTGGCTAATTTGTGTTTTACATGTTGAATATAAAAGGTTTTTTCTCTCTCATTGTTTGAGACCATGGATATGAAAATGAAAAACTATATACTTAGTTAAAACCTATGTTTTGTATCAAATTACTTTTTGTTTCTAAATACTATATACATGTTGATTGTAGGGGCATTTACTGTAGGGGAATTTAGATCTATTCCAGAGATTGATTGTAGGGGCATTTACTAGATATGTCACCTTTCATAAAAGATGAGATCCAGAGGCTACCTGGCCCTTTACAGACTCTGCCTATAGAACTATCATGGATATGAAAATGAAAGACTTATAAATCTATATCTATTCTAAAGATTGAATGTAGGGGCATTTACTAGATTAGGTTAAAACCTATATGTTTTGTATCAAATCACTTTTTGTTTCAATGGAAGACTTTTATGGCTAATTTTTGTTTTACATGTTGAATATAAATTTTTTTTATCTTTGATTGTTTGAGACCATGGATATGAAAATGGAAAACTATATACTTGGTTAAAAACTATGTTTTGTATCAAGTTACTTTTTGTTTCTAAATACTATATAATGCTTACCGTAGGGGCATTTACTAGATATGTCACCTTTCATAAAATATGAGATCGAGAGGCTACCTGGCCCTTTACAGACTCTTCCTATAGAACTATGATGGATATGCAAATGAAAAAATTATAATTAGATCTATTCTAAAGATTGAATGCAGGGGAATTTAGTAGATTAGGTTTTAAAACCTATATGTTTTGTATCAAATCACTTTTGGTTTCAATGGGAAACTTTTATGGCTAAATTTTTTTTACATGTTGAATATAAAAGGTTTTTTCTTTCTCATTGTTTGAGACCATGGATATGAAAATGAAAAAATATATAATTGGTTAAAACCTATGTTTTGTATTAAATTAATTTTTGTTTCTAAATAAGTTATATACATGTTGAATATAAAAAGTTTTTTTCTCTCTCATTGTTTGAGACCATAGATATGAAAATGAAAAAATTATATTTAGATCTATTCTCTAGAACTATGGCTAATTTGTGTTTTACATACATTGACTCTTAGGTTAAAACCTATGTTAAAACCTATGTTTTGTATCAAATCACTTATGGTTTCAATGGGAAACTTCTGTGGCTAATTCAAGTGTTTTACATGTTGAATATAAAATGTTTTTTTCTATCTCATTTTTTGAGACCATGGATATGAGAATGAAAAAATTCTATTTAGATCTATTCTAGAGATATGGCTAATTTGTGTTTTACATGTACATTGAATATAAAATGTTTTTTCTCTCATTGTTTGAGTCCATGGCTATGAAAATGAAAAACTTCTATTTAAAACTATTCAAGAGATTGATTGACTTGTAGGGGCATTTACTCTTAGGTTATTTAAACCTATGTTTTGTATCAAATCACTTATGGTTTCAATGGGAAACTTTTATGGCTAATTCTTGAGTGTTTTACATGTTGAATATAAAAGGTTTTTTTCTCTCTCATTGTTTGAGACCATGGATATGAAAATGAAAAACTTCTATTTAGATCTATTCTAGAGATATGGCTAATTTGTGTTTTACATACATTGAATATAAAAGGTTTTTTCTCTCATTGTTTGAGACCATGGATATGAAAATGAAAAACTTCTATATATTTAAAACTATTCGAGAGATTGATTGACTTGTAGGGGCATTTACTCTTAGGTTAAAACCTATGTTTTGTATCAAATCACTTATGGTTTCAATGGGAAACTTTTATGGCTAATTTATGTTTTACATGTTGAATATAAAAGGTTTTTTTCTCTCTCATTGTTTGAGACCATGGATATGAAAATGAAAACTTCTATTTAGATCTATTCTAGAGATATGGCTAATTTGTGTTTTACATACATTAAATATAAAAGGTTTTTTCTCTCATTGTTTGAGACCATGGATATGAAAATGAAAAACTTCTAGATATTTAAAACTATTCGAGAGATTGATTGACTTGTAGGGGCATTTACTCTTAAGTTAAAACCTATGTTTTGTATTAAATCACTTATGGTTTCAATGGAAATCTTTTATGGCTAATTCAAGTGTTTTACATGTTGAACACAAAAGGTTTTTCTCTCTCATTGTTTGAGACCATGGATATGAAAATGAAAAACTTCTATTTAGATCTATTCTAAAGATATGGCTAATTTTTGTTTTACATACATGTGAATATAAAAGGTTTTTTCTCTCATTGTTTGAGACCATGGATATGAAAATGAAAAACTTCTAGATATTTAAAACTATTCGAGAGATTGATTGACTTGTAGGGGAATTTACTCTTCTAGGTTAAAACCTATGTTTTGTATCAAATCACTTATGGTTTCAATGGGAAACTTTTATGGCTAATTCAAGTGTTTTACATGTTGAATATAAGAGGTTTTTTTCTCTCTCATTGTTTGAGACCATGGATATGAAAATGAAAAACTTCTATTTAGATATATTCTAGAGATATGGCTAATTTGTGTTTTACATACATTGAATATAAAAGGTTTTTTCTCTCATTTTTTGAGACCATGGATATGAAAATGAAAAAATTCTAGATATTTAAAACTATTCGAGAGATTGATTGACTTGTAGGGGCATTTACTCTTAGGTTAAAACCTATGTTTTGTATCAAATCACTTATGGTTTCAATGGGAAACGTTTATGGCTAATTCAAGTGTTTTACATGTTGAATATAAAAGGTTTTTTTCTCTCTCATTGTTTGAGACCATGGATATGAAAATGAAAAACTTCTATTTAGATCTATTCTAGAGATATGGCTAATTTGTGTTTTACGTACATGTGAATATAAAAGGTTTTTTCTCTCATTGTTTGAGACAATGGATATGAAAATGAAAAACTCCTAGATATTTAAAACTATTCGAGAGATTGATTGACTTGTAGGGGCATTTACTCTTAGGTTAAAACCTATGTTTTGTATCAAATCACTTGTGGTTTCAATGGGAAACTTTTATGGCTAATTTGTGTTTTACATGTTGAATATAAAAGGTTTTTTTCTCTCTCATTATCTGAGACCATGGATATGAAAATGAAAAACTTCTATTTAGATCTATTCTAGAGATATGCCTAATTTGTGTTTTACATACATTGAATATAAAAGGTTTTTTCTCTCATTATTTGAGACCATGGATATGAAAATGAAAAACTTCAAGATATTTAAAACTATTCGAGAGATTGATTGACTTGTAGGGGCATTTACTCTCAGGCTAAAACCTACATTTTGTATCAAATCACTTACGGTTTCAATGGGAAAATTTTATGGCTAATTCAAGTGTTTTACATGTTGAATATAAAAGGTTTTTTTTTCTCTCATTGTTTGAGACCATGGATATGAAAATGAAAAACTTCTATTTAGATCTATTCTAGAGATATGACTAATTTGTGTTTTACATACATGTGAATATAAAAGTTTTTTTCTCTCATTGTTTGAGACTATGGATATGAAAATGAAAAACTCCTAGATATTTAAAACTACTCGAGAGATTGATTGACTTGTAAGGGTTTTTACTCTTAGGTTAAAACTTATGTTTTGTATCAAATCACTTGTGGTTTCAATGGGAAACTTTTATGGCTAATTTTTGTTTTACATGTTGAATATAAAATGTTTTTTCTCTCTCATTGTTTGAGACCATGGATATGAAAATGAAAAACCATATAATTGGTTAAAACCTATGTTTTGTATTAAATTAATTTTTGTTTCTAAATAAGTTATATGCACATTGAATATAAAAGGTTTTTTCTTTTCAAGTCCATGGATATGAAAATGAAAAACTTCTATATTTAAAACTATTCAAGAGATTGATTGACTTGTAGGGGAATTTACTCTTAGGTTAAAACCATGTTTTGTATCAAATCACTTATGGTTTCAATGGGAAAATTTTATGGCTAATTCAAGTGTTTTACATGTTGAATGACTTGTAGGGGCATTTACTCTTAGGTTAAAACCTATGTTTTGTATCAAATCACTTATGGTTTCAATGGGAAATTTTTATGGCTAATTCAAGTGTTTTACATGTTGAACATAAAAGGTTTTTTTCTCTCTCATTGTTTGAGACCATGGATATGAAAATGAAAAACTTCTATTTAGATCTATTCTAGAGATATGGCTAATTTGTGTTTTACATGTACATTGAATATAAAAGGTTTTCTCTCTCATTGTTTGAGTCCATGGATATGAAAATGAAAAACTTCTATTTAAAACTATTCAAGAGATTGATTGACTTGTAGGGGAATTTACTCTTAGGTTATTTAAACCTATGTTTTGTATCAAATCACTTATGGTTTCAATGGGAAACTTTTATGGCTAATTTTTGTTTTACATGTTGAATATAAAAGGTTTTTTTCTCTCTCATTGTTTGAGACCATGGATATGAAAATGAAAAACTTATATTTAGATCTATTCTAGAGATATGGCTAATTTTACTTTTAGATATATTGAATATAAAAAAAAAAATTCTCTCATTTTTTGAGACCATTGATATGAAAATGAAAAAATTCTATATGTAGGGGCATTTACTCTTAGGTTAAAACCTATGTTTTGTATCAAATCACTTATGGTTTCAATGGGAAACTTTTATGGCTAATTTTTGTTTTACATGTTAAATATATAACGTTTTTTTCTCTCTCATTGTTTGAGACCATGGATATGAAAATGAAAAAAATCTATTTAGATCTATTCTAGAGATATGGCTAATTTGTGTTTTAAATGTACATTGAATATACAATGTTTTTCCTCTCATTGTTTGAGACCATGGATATGAAAATGAAAAACTTCTATATGTAGGGGCATTTACTCTTAGGTTAAAACCTATGTTTTGTATCAAATAAATTATGGTTTCAATGGGAAAATTTTATGGCTAATTTATGTTTTACGTGTTGAATATTTAAGGTTTTTTTCTCTCTCATTGTTTGAGACCATGGATATGAAAATGAAAAACTTCTATTTAGATATATTCTAGAGATATGGCTAATTTTTGTTGTACATACATTGAATATAAAAGGTTTTTTCTCTCTCATTGTTTGAGACCATGGATAAGAAAATGAAAAACTATATACTTGGTTAAAACCTATGTTTTGTATCAAATTACTTTTTGTTTCTAAATACTAGATACATGTGACTGTAGGGGCATTTAGATCTATTCTAGAGATTGACTGTATGGGAATTTACTAGATATGTCACCTTTCATAAAAGATGAGATCTAGAGGCTACCTGGCCCTTTACAAACTCTGCCTATAGAACTACCATGGATATGAAAATGAAAAACTTCTAATTAGATCTATTCTAGAAATTGAATGTAGGGGCATTTACTAGATTAGGTTAAAACCTATGTTTTGTATCAAATCAATTTTGGTTTCAATGGGAAACTTTTATTGCTAATTTTTGTTTTACATGTTGAATATAAAAGGTTTTTTCTCTCTCATTGTTTGAGACCATGGATATGAAATTGAAAAACTATATAATTGGTTAAAGCCTATGTTTTGTATCAAATCACTTTTTGCTTCTAAATACTATATACATGTTGAATATCAATTGGATGCACATAACATGCAAGTTATGTGAAAATGATGGATGATGAATGACCTAATTAATCTCCATATCAATTGGATGCAAGTTATGTGTAGATGATGTATGATGAATGAGGTGATGTTGATCGTAAAATTTACATCTATATGATAGGAATCTTGATATACATAACAAGGATTAGACTAGATATAATTTTGGAATTCAAGTTATTTGCAAATGATGGATGATGAATGACCTAAGTGAATCTCCATATCAATTGGATGCAAGTTATGTGATGATGGATGATGAATGAGGTGATGTTGATCATAACCTTTACATATATATGATAGAAAGCTTAATATACATAAGAAGGTTTAGACTAGATATAATTTTGGAATTCAAGTTATGTGCACATGATTGATGATGAATGACCTAAGTGAATCTCCATATCAATTGGATGCAAGTTATGTGCAGATGATGGATGATGAATGAGGTGATCCATTGATCATAACCTTTACATCTATATGATAGGAAGCTTGATATACATAACAAGGTTTAAAGACTAGATATAATTTTGGAATTTATATTAGTTGGAATATTTCAATCAACAACTAAACAGAGTCATATATTACCAACAAACACCAACAAAAAGATATGAAGATACTTGAAAGAGACTACAAAAAATGGACTATAGTACCCAAAAGGTGAGAAAGTCATCTATTACCAACAAACAGATATTAAGATACTTGAAAGAGTCTACAAACAATGGACTCTAGTACCCAAAAGGTGAAAAATTTACATTGAAAAAATATAGAGATTCAACTAGAGGCTTGTGTGGATGACATGAAAAGTACAAGTGGACAATGTATAATTCTACTTAGGAAGAGTCTTTTGTTTAATGGTTAATTAAGAAAGAGTCGTTAATTTCTCTGTCTAGAGTAGTTACTTCTTTTTTAGTGCTTTGGATGAAATGAGCTCTACAAGATATTAACGTAAATTTCAGTGAACCTACATATCTATTAAGTGTTTCAATACAAGTGTAATAATAATTTCAAAAATAAAATATTCTCTTTCTCTTTCATGACTTACAAGGGGAAAAGTCAAAAAGTTGTTGGCATGTAACTGCTGCATTTAATCTTACAAGATTATATTATTTAATTATCATTAAATTAATTAATTAAGCAATATGAATATATTCTTCAAAAATATAATATGTTTCCTCCTCTGAAATAATAGGTTACTCATAAGTTATGAATATTAAGTTTGTTCAAAACGTACAAATCATAAAAGAGATTTATTTTGGGGAATTTTATACGAAAAAACTAGCTTGCAACCATAAAAGTTAAAATGAGAGTCACGAACGTGCCATGTTGTCAAATATGAAGCAAAAATGTGGTTTCCAGTTTACCTCAGAGATGAAGAGCATGGTTGAAAGTATATGTCTTATGAAGAAATCAAACATTCATGAAGAACTAAAACAAGTTTATGTGGAAAGTACCAAATTATTTTAAAGGAGTCGGTGACTCAAATCAAGGGTGCTAACAAGTCCAAATTTGACACATTCAATCTGCCGAGGATAGAGCTACATGTCCAGAACTCACTCTACACTTGATATTCTGTGAGGTTGCAACAGTTCAATCACTCACTGAGGTAATGAACATAAGATACAGTGAAATTTTGATACAAACCCACCAACACCAACTTGGCATTTGGCATACAACACTGGCATTTAGATTCGCGAATATGGATCATGAAGTAGGGAAACAGTAAGAAAATTATGGCTGTATAGATTTGAGGTTGCAACAGTTCGATCATTCACTGAGGTAACGAACATCAGATACAACGAAATTTCGATACAAACACACCAGCACCAACTTAGCATTTGGCATACAACACTGGCATTTAGATTCGTGAATATGGATCATGAAATAGGGAAACAGTAAGAAAATTATGGCTGTATAGATTTGAGGTTGCAACAGTTCGATCATTCACTGAGGTAATGAACATCGGATACAACGAAATTTCGATACAAACCCACTAGCACCAACTTAGCATTTGGCATACAACACTGGCATTTAGATTTGTGAATATGGATCATGAAATAGGGAAACAGTAAGAAACTTATGGCCGTATAGATTTGCATATCATTGGTATGGGCCCAATGCCAGATGGTAGCTGATGAGTTACTCCATTAATGGTAAGTATTAAGGTAAGTATTAAGGTAGTAGTCAGTGGGAAACTGGAACATTTAAATAGCGTTTAAGTTGAACTGTATGTATAGGTATGAAATTAGATATTATAAATTTTAACGTTTTACTTGTGAAATTAGACTTCATTTTAATAGGTTGGAGAGTTATAGCAGACATCAAACCTAAATTCATAGCCAAAAAAATAGAGACAGGGCCAAAAAAACAGAGAAAGGGCCAAAAAAACAGAGACAGAGTCAAAAAAACAGAGATAGAGCCTCTCTCATTCATAAATTCTCTACTGGATGCTGAAGACGCTGAAGATGTACCTGGACACTGAAGACAATGAAGACACTGAACTTGCTACAAAGGATGTTGAAGTCACGGTAAAGGACGTTGAAGACGTCGCGGAAGACCTTTCAACAAAAAAATCAACAGAAATTAAAAAATCAAACAAAAATTAAAACCAAATTACAAAATCAATACAAATTAAAACCAAACTAAAAACAACAACAACAAAAAAACTTACAGAAATTTAAAATCTTACCTCCTTGAGCTTATTGTATGAGAGAATGTTGGACAGAAGTGAGCGCCCGAGAATGCGACAGATAAGAGTGCGCGAGAATGCGGGAGATAAGAGCGTGCGATAGAATTCCAGGCAAAATGAGCATGGAAATGTGAACAGAAACTCTAAAAAGGTTGCAGGCGATATATTTTTAAAATAATAGTTCGGCTGAACTTTTATTACTGGTTTTCCAAACTCAGGTGAAAAATATGTTCGCCATTGCCATCAGTATGTCGTCACTGTAAAAGGAAAACGAAGTTCAGCCAAACTAAATTCAATAGTTCAGCTGAACTCCTGAATTGTTCGGCCGAAATATGACAAGAGTTCAGCTGAACTATGGAGGAAAAAAAATTTCCACCTCGAATTGTGACAAAAGTGTTACCCATCTTCGCATTTTCACCCATATACCCTCGAAGATTTTCTAATAGATGTTCAGAAAATATGATCTATCCATCACTAAGAGCTTTGGCTTCTTGGTGGGTATTTTAGTTTAATTAATCACTCTATCATGGGCTTCTTCATTTTCATCTCAATTATGGTGTCAACGTAGTGCTTTCGGTTGAACACAAGAGACCCCTCTCTCTTTAGCAGTCAAACATCACCATAATGCCACTAACATGGCACAACGATTAGTAGAATTATAATGATCTAATGAGGACTATTATAGTTCCTTGCCAATCAATTAGACTATGAGAAAGTGTATTGAGACCCACTATGATTGGTAAGGCCTCTCTAGGGAAAGGGATAATAGAAACCTAGTGAAAGGGGAGAGAGCAACCACATCCTTGTCATTGATCATGCCAACCAGAAGATATGCTTTGAAAATTTTGAATTTTTATGGCATCTCTTATATTTTCAAAAAAATGTCTAAATATGAGGGCAAATGATTTTCTAACCATGGACATATCCCTTTTAAGGAGCCCCTTGATGGTATCTACTTTAAAGTGATTTATGCACAAAAATGTATGGTAATCATGAAACATATGTTTTGATTTATTTTCATTTGCATTCCTTTTCTTATTTTTAGGTATTCATTTTATTTTATCATGTTTTGTTTTTCTAAAGCATGTTTTGTTTTTTAAATCATGTCATGATGGTCCTGGTCCTTATTATGACATTATTACATTATTTTTCTTAATGGTGATAGTCAATGGATGTAACAATAATCCTTAATCATGTGGGCCATTCAAACACCATCATAAATTGAACTACTTGGTCATACAACCAACAATTAAGTTTACTTGTCGTAACTATTAGCATTTCCCTTTTACTTGTCAAGTCTTCAAGTTGACCTAAATTCTCTAATTATCACATAGCTAAATAACTTTTGAAACATCCAAAAAAACTTAAAATTTTAAAAAATTATATACATAATATTTTATATTATATCAATTTAATATCCCTATTTATACAAAAATCTATAAATAATCTAGCAAATTAATACATTTGATATTTAATATTGAATACGAGTATAATAGCAAGGTAATTAGTTTGTTGAATAATATTAATCATATAAAATGAAACCAACATGTGACCCAACTACCTCTACACTACATCATCACCGCCCATACTGTATATAGTGACACTTCTCATACATTGGAAAATGAATTTTAGCAAATTAATACATTTTATATTTCAAACTGAATACCAATATAATAGCAAGGTAATTAGTTTGTTGAATAATATTAATCATATAAAAGGAAACCAACATGTGACCCAACTACCTCTACACCACATCATCTCCGCCCATACTTTGTATATAGTAACACTTCTAATACATTAGAAAATGGATATCTTTTGCATGGCAAACATCTCTATCACTAATAGTATTAGCGACCTAATAAGGAGTAATAAGCGAGAAATCAATAACAACCCATTAAATAATTTTTTTTCTAATAATAATTTTTTTTATTTTATAATATTTTATAGTTTAAAATATTTAATATTATTATTATTATTATTAATTTTTTTTAATATAAAATATTATATAATGATAATCATAGTATTTTTTTTCCACTCATTTTTAATTTTAAAACTGTGAAATAGCTTATAATCCTCTCAAAATGGATGTTTTCAAGTAAGAACCAATGAATACACATGATTCGAGAAAAGCCAACCAAATCCAAATATATCTCATGCAAGAAAATCCAACATATACCTTATGTCCCATTAATATAAAAATGAAGAAATAGGTAACGAACCACAAAACTGGACGCGTAAATACAATTCAAGGGAATAATATCTTAAATTTGACCTTTGAGATATACTTTAAAATTTTTAAACCAGGAAAATCAATTTATGGATGTGAAACACTCCTCTTAAATACAAAAAAACTCTACACCTGTCGAAATTTAAACGAGATAAATTATATATAAAAATGTGGAGCCATTGTTTAAATAATAGTAGTAACAATACTGCGTTATTCTAAACAACGTTCCCAGTTGTCTTTTGTGTGTGCAGGTTTATTTTAGAATGTCTGTGCAAATATTCAAATCCAATTGAACTCGTGATCACCATTCATTGATTGAACTTTATTTAAAAACAAATTGACTTCACATCCCCTCTGCAGATTTCAAAATTTTGGAGGAGATTCCCACGCTTTAAGTTTTTTCTAATGCATCACAACATTATTTGGATTTGCGTTCCGTGCACGTTACGACGATGATTATAAATTTATAAAACGTCGCAATCCTTGGACACGCAGAGATTGTTTTTTAAAGCGAACCGCGTCTTGATAGAAATATCACGACCGCCCCCAGACTGTTGTCCGCTTAGGAAGATTTTCACATTAATCCAACATCTGATCGCACCCAACCAAAGAATACTGCTTTAATGTATTCACATTCAAGTCATTTAACTTGCTTTACGAAGATAGTTTATCTTATAATTTTATTTTATTTTAACAGAATGAAATCCAGCACCATATCATTTGCGTTGGATTGACACACGCAATCTACAATCCTGGTAATTCCGGAACCGACCTGTATACTTCACTTCAGCGTATAATTGAGAAAAATTAAGAAATTTTTGCGCTTCCAATAGCTTACTGTGCCAATTGTTTTCATAATTATTACAAAACAAGTTTTGAGTTGTAGTCAATTTTGTGTAGCACGTTACTATTATATGAATTCAAAAGAATGTGCACAGTTTCATACAAGTCAAGCACGTTATGTTTGAATAACATGGCACTGTTTATGCTATACTGTATTTTAAGACATCCTCAAAACACAAATTTTTTATAATAATAAGTGCATTTTGTTTTGTCAAATGAAGCCCAAAAAAAATAACTAATTTAAAATTGGCATATAACAATACAACTCAGTAACTATGGTTTATGGGAACAATTCCTTAATTTATTTGACTATGTGAGTAAATTTTATATGTCAATGAAAAAAATCAATAGGTAATAATTATTTATCATATTTTTTATACTATTATTATTTTAAAAAGTTATGATTATAATTGCACTAGAAGAATCGTGTTAATAAATATAGTTGGTATAAGCCAAAAAAGTATAACTAATAATAATAATAACAATAAGAATAAATAATGTTTTATTAATATAAATATTTTTTTTGAAAAAAAATATTTATCAATATAATTATTAATTATTAATTAATTCATTAAATAATAAATTAATTTAATAATTCATTCATTATTAATTTATTCATTAAATAACCCCCCATCGCGGTGTGAGGATGAGAGACGGCCCGCACATGGACGAAGGACATGTCAGTTAGGAAGTGGGGTAAGATATGTGGGCAGGCTACCCAACATTTCCACATATTGCCAACAATTATTGTTGGCTCAGCCTATAGGAAGGCTAGCTGGGACGCTGTGGGTGAAAGAGCCAACAATTGGTTTATGATGTGGTGCATGCCCTACATGCAAAAATAATTCCGTAGCAGCGGGAGATTAAGGAAGCAAGGAAGGCTGGCGAACGAGTTTCGACAATAACATCATTGACAGCATAATAGCTGTGGGAGCTCCAGGTCAACAACATGACGTAGGTCTTGGTATGTAGTGCCGACCCTCTTCTTCCTTGAAACAGAGGTCAAGAGGAACAAAATCATGATAAATTGGTTGTGTTTTCTGTTGCTTATTCATGGGATTATAGAATTCAGTATTGGAAAACTATCAGTATGCTTAGGCATGCCACCATTAGTCTATTTCATGTAACCTTGGGAGTATTTTCACAAGGCATCGGATCTCCAGGAAAGATGCTAATTTCAAACTTTGAGCTCTCTCCTTTTGCTAAAATTCACAATTAGGGGGTTTGGGTGTGAGAGACTTGGGGGTCGCGGGTTGGTCAGGTTGACCTAGTTGTGGATTTGATGGATGCCTGGTTGGTGGGAAGGCATAGAAGGACGACAGGGGGTCAAGGCATGGTCTCAATTATTTGGGTAAAGCAACTGGGAAAGTGGGGAAATAGCGGGGATTGGGGCTTGGGGGTAATCGTGAGGTGGAAAAAAGAAACCTAAAGGGAAGATTCAAGGGAATCAGAGTCCGGTAAAAAATCAGATTGAGAGTTGGGTAGGGGGTCAGTTCTCATGTTTGTGGAACTATCAAATAGTTGTGGCACTGGTTTCTAACCTCAAGGCATCAACCGAGAGAACTCAGGTTCTCAAATAAGTCCACAGTCTAACCTTGACGATTGGTAATGGAATGGCATACCGTAAGGAAGAAGTGCGAGGTATTGGATGGAAATGGATAAAATATCCTAAAATTGTTTTTGGCTACGAATTCATTTCAGGCCAGTGTAAATTTCTCTCCCCTCTGTCTCCCACTCTTTTGGTGATAGCCTCCATGAGGGTATTGGAGTTGGAAAATTCAAAGTTTCTGAGAATGAAGGTGGATGCAGTGTAGGTTCAGAGGGGCCATTACAGCCGCAACAACCCAAGCATGGAAAAACAAAAGGTTATAGCCTCAACCAACTACCCGCAAAAGAAGAGATGTAGGAGAACAAGGGAGGAAAACATGCAGAACCTATTAAATGTATACAGTCAAGACTCACTGGCATAGGTGAAAGAAAAAATTTCAAAATGGGAAATAGAACTGAAAGAAAAGGCAGTAGAGGAGATGATTGAAGAAGAAGAATGGGAACCACTAGTAGTAGACCCTGGAAAAACTCCAGGTAGGCCAAACCTATTCAAAGAGGTCGTCACAACTTACTAGATCATGAAATGCCTACTGAAAAAGAAATGAAATATACACAACAACAACGGGAATTTCCTCGCCAACAAGGCCATCATCAGCCCCAGAAAGAATAGTTGAGCCTAACCGTAATTCAAAGGGAAATATATTTTGTCCAAGTGAAACTAGTAACCCAGAATTTTCATCTCAGGTGCAAGGAGAAGTAATTGCAGAGTATGCAACAATAAGGGATTTCAGGATCAAGTACTAAGGACCTGACTGCGGTAGAATCATTCGATGATTGACTTTTGAAAGTCATTGAGTTTTAGAAAATTCATGTTATTTTATTTTAATGATTTCCAATAGCATTTATATTTATGTTAGTAAGAATAGATGGATAGTAGACATGGTAGCTTTGAAAGCTTGGTTGGACATGCTCAAACTATTTCAATTTTGGATGGCTTCTGATGTTGATCGGTGGCCAACAGACTTGGTTTCTTACAAGCAGCTTGAGTTCACCGGAAACATATGTTGTAACTTGCTTTACATATGATTAATAGAGAGGTACTGCCAAGTTTACAAAAAAAATATTAATTAACTTATTAATTAATAAATTAATTTAATAATTAAATTATTAAACCTTAAGATAAATATTATAAACCCTTAAATAAATATGGTTGACCATGGTTGCTTTTCATAATGAGGAAATATTTGTCACAATGGGATGTTGGACCATGCTTGACCATGGTTGAACCCTTATATTAATAAACCTAAGGGATTGTTCTTATAAACCAAAAAGAATAATAAACCTAAGGGATTAATACTAAAACCCCAAGGGATTTTGAAACCAAGGGAATAACATTAATCCCAAAGGACTATTAAAAAAACCCAAGGTATACAAACCTTAGGATAAATATTATATACATTGAAATAAACATGGTTGGACATGATTAACCATAGTGGGTTTTCATATTGAGACAATCCTTGTCACAATGTGACGTTCGACCGTAGTGATCATGCTTAGCCACGGTTGATTTTCATATCAAGACAATCTTTGTCATAATGCGACGTGCGACCATGGTTGACCATGCTTAACCATAGTTGACCATGATTAACCATGGATGACCATGTTTGATTTTATAAAACATGCTTGACCATGGTAGACCAGGGTTGACCATGATTGACCATGGTTGACCATGGTTGGCCATGATTATCTTATTGATACAATCTCTGTCATAATGCGAT
The DNA here is from genome assembly GCA_034641835.2 of Pinus albicaulis. Lineage (NCBI taxonomy): Eukaryota > Viridiplantae > Streptophyta > Pinopsida > Pinales > Pinaceae > Pinus > Pinus albicaulis. The sequence goes on from CM076581.1 coordinate 196,692,470, forward strand.
GTTGCACCATTGTAGAGACAGTGATTAATTTTCATATTGAGACAATATTTGTCACAATGTGACATTGGACCATGCTTTAACATGATTAACCATGGTTTACCACAATTGATTTTATAAAACATGGTTTATCATGGCTGAATAATATTAAACCCAATGGACTAATATAATAAAAATGAGGTATATAAACCCTAAGATAAATATTATAAACACTATAATAAACATGGTTTACCATGGTTGATTTTAATATTGAGAAAATTATTTTCAAGGCATTGGACCATGGTTGAGCATGCTTGACCATGATTGATATTCACACCAAGATAATATTTGTGAAAATGCGACAATGGACCATGGTTGATGCTCATATTGAGAAAATATTCATCACAATGCGACGTAGGACCATGGTTTACCATGATCGATATTATAAACCTAAGGTAACAATAAACCCTAGGGATTAATACTGAAAACCCAAGGGATTAAAAACCTATGGGAATAATATTAAACCCTAGGAATATGAAGCCTTAGATTAATAAACCAAAGGGATTGATGCATAAACACAAGGGAGACAAATTATAAACCCAAGGTATATAAATCGTAAGATAAATATTATAAACCCTAAAATAAAATTTCTTGACTTCCTTATTGAGACAATCCTTGTAAAAATGTGACGTTGGACCATGGTTGAACATGCTTGAGCATGTTTGATTTTCAAATCGAGACAATATTTGTCACAATGCGACGTTAAACACAAGGGAATAATATTAAATTGTGAATAAAATCAATAGGTAATAATTATTTATGATACTTCTTCTAAGATCATTATTGTGAAAAAAATAAATAAATAAAAAAATAAAAATAAAATAAAATAACAAATAAATAAAATTAAAAATTAAAAAAAAAAAAAACAAAAAATAATGTTTTCTCATTATACTTGTACTGTTTAATATAATATTGAATGAAATAAAATTTTAAAGATGAAAATTTATTTAAATGTATATAAATTTTGGTGATTCTTCCTAAAATATAAAATCTTTGCTCTTTTTTTAGAAAAGTATTCAAATTTATGTTTATTTGATATAGTTTCTATAAAATATCGAGGATTTCAAGGTAGAATATTTTGGTCATAAGTTAATAAATTTTAGGAAAATGGAAACATTATTGAAAATTACCCTAGAAACATATATGATTTTCTTATGGAACAAATAACCGAATAAATGTTTGTTTCAATAATACTATACCTAAATCAAGTGAAAAAACAAATGCATAAGAATCCCACTTTTTCAGCGAAAACATCATTTTTAATTTATGTTTATAAAAAACCTTTTATGATTTTTAAAATTAAGTCTCCTTGATATACATGAGGGACAAAAAGCCTAATATAAATAATGAACAATCTAATATGGCAAAAATAATATAGCAATAGAAATGTAATCAACCAAGACATAGGGCATTGATATACTCTTCTTCTAAAAACAAGTATTACCCTCAATTGACTCACAATAGATGTTTTTATATGAAGAAAAACCCTCCAAGTGGTATCCTCTAGAATTCACTTATACTAATTGATGAGGAATTTAGTAATTTCTCTTAGAATATTATTACACTTGTGTTTCTCCTACCAACAATATCTTGTCTCTCTCTATAATAGTATTCATTGTTGAAGAATATTATTCCCAACCTACAAAAAAATCAATCAGAATATGTTCCCTATGATTTCTCTTTCTAACCCTTTTTAAATGAACACAAATTGATCTCCTAATAAAACAAATATGATAAATTGAACTTGACATACCGACCTATTCTAGGGTTTGTTTAATTTCAATAATTCAAATATATTTATTAACGTGTCTTCTCTATAGCGTTCCACTCATTGGTTTCAATTAGGATATTTTAAGAAAACTTAGGTCTAAGATATCAAAACCTGCAATTTTTGGGGTCTCAATATTTCCTTCCTAGTCCGTATGAGGTCCAATTGCTTAAGTGGCACTTTATTTCAACCTTTGAATTTTAAGATATGATTGTTTTAGAAAAAGAACAAGTTTAAGATTAGTGGTACAATTACAAAAATATACTAACATGTATACTTTTAAATTATGGAAATTTAATTGAAGGGTGCACACATAACTGAATTGAATTCTACCCCATATCCTCCTTTTAATAAGCCCAAAGTGGTTGGATCTAATGATGGAAAGAGAAGATTTTATCACTGTCACGCAAGGTTCAAAATAAGCATTAAAAAAACTCCATTTATTAATAACATGCATAAATAAATTGAAATAATTAAGTAAAAGGAACTCTACTTTTAGTGGAAATCCTTCTTTATTCCTTAAATTCACAAATAAACCTTTATCATCCCTAAAGTGACATCTTCTTTGCACATATAGTATATACGGGTTCCTCTTATCAAACCCAACTAGGATTGAACAAAAAGACATAATAATAGCAATATGATGTCCATCATTTAGGGCTTTCGCCTTAGAGGTAGATGGTTCATGTGGTACATTGGCAATGGTACACAAGTAATAATTGAGAAGAACTCTTCGATTAGGTGTCAAAATAATCATCCCATACCCTCTCATATTAACAAATAAACTAAAAAGGAAGGCTTCTTTTTCCTAAATATTATTATGAGAATAGACATTCTAAATAGTGATGTCCATTGTATATCACGTAGTGAACTACATATTTGTAGAAAATATGCTCCTATGTGGGATTTGTATGTTAATTCCTAAAAAAAATTATTTATCCCTCCATCAAATCAAATATTTCAATTGATATGATTACTAAAACCCTATGGGGATATGTTTCCAATCATGATTTCTCCACCTTTGTGCTGCAAAATAGGACATAACTTACTTCTTAATGGAGAAAGAAGCTATGGAATCTGAAATTCTTTGAAAAATCCAAATATTTTATGAGCCATTTCTATATAACAAATTATTTACATGGGACAACTTATAGAGGAGATTGTTATAGGTGCTAGAAGACATTGCATCAATTGTTTGGAAATTTATAGAAACATCCACTTGTTTCATGAGTGTTTAATTTCTAACACAATTTCAGAAATAAAAATAGAGGATGTTTGGTATGTCGTATGAGTGGAATGGTGCATCCTGGTGCATCCATCAAAAATGCTTTAAAAAATCGATCAATTCATTACACCCAAAAGTCATAAAGTTTTTATCATTGTAACCTCTTGTATTTAGATAGAAAGAAACCATATTACCATTGAGAGAAATGCTCCTTCTCTCAATGCATTTTTATTCAACATATTTTACTTATGGAACATTTCCAACGTTCACTCCTAAAATCGTGAAAGGTGTGACAAGAAATGTCTAATCAATATAATCTACTATCTGATTTCACTGATTAGAAGCCCAAATACCCCCTATGGTGGCGAGGGGCTGCAAATAAATAAATTTCATATATTTCTAGATATCACTCCATCTCTTCCTCTGTGATTTTATGATCAACTAGGAACATTTTTGCTAAGCTTATGGCCTTCAATTTTCTTTGTCAACTACTAATGGAAAGGAACATCAATCACCTTCATGTTTATGGAGACTTTCACTTGGTCATACATGAGATTATTGGATTATATATTTTTCAAAACTATATGCTTCTCCACCTTTTCCAAAATATAAAATTCATTAATTTCTCTTATATATGATTTGATCACGCATTTAGGTAGAGGAACCAAGAGGAAGATATGCTCTCGAAGGGCAGACTGAAAATTAGTAGACATATCAAGATGATCCAATAAAACTACCAAGGTGTCTCCATAGCACAATTTCATGCATCTTGGATGTAATGAGTTTAATTCTAATATGCATATCACTTTTTTTTTTTTCTTTTATTGTTACAAAGATCATAGATATGAATCGTATCAAACATAAGTTTTTAATGTAGAAATATTCATATAGATCAATCACTTGATTATAATAAAATTAATATTGTGAACATTTCTTATTAATATGACTAATTTCACTACTTTGTTGGTTTAGCTATTTTAATTATAAATTAACTAGAATGCATAAAACATTTAGATTGTAATATTGTTTTACTTAAAATAATTTTTTTTTAAAATTACAAGCTATTTATTATTATTTTATTTTATATACATTTATATCAACTATAAATTTGGTTTACAAACTATAATTAAAATATATAAATGACATGTGCAATTTAAAATTCAATTTAAAACCATAAAATATTAATAACATTAACGGGTTGCAAAACATTGATAATAAATTAATTAATTTTAATTAGAAGAAAACCAAAGAAGTGAAAAGGTCATATTTTGAAGTTATTATTATTCATTTTATTTTTATTGTACAAATTCAATGTCGTATCACAAGAAAAATAGAGGAGTAGATATTGTATATAGATTACTCAAAAACAAATTTGTATTTTATATATCAAAGCCAAATTACAAGGCACAAAAATAGTGCTCATGAGATCCAACAGGTTCCAATCTAGGAAACAAAGAATTACTTGTTGAGAAAATCTCTCAACAACCGATAACCCAATCCTACCTATTTACTAAAATAAGCATTTTTCTAAGTGCTCTCTTTAATGTTTATATTACATTATTACAAAGATTATTATAAAAATGGAAAATTACAATTGCCATGTCACATCTGTTTCACTAGTCTTCCTCAATACTTATCCCCATTCTGAAGTCTCTCAGACAATTCTCCTTTCACCACCACAATTTTCAAGCTTCCCATTCAAGTCATTTAAGACATAATCACCTATGACCATCTTTAATGAAATCTGTAATATAAACAACATTGGAATCTCAGCTCGTCGAGGCTTCCACGATAATAGTTCTCAAGCAATGAACCATCCCATGGAACACTCACCATATGTTGGATATTTCTCTTTCGGTTATCCGTCAGTTTCTAGGAAAATGGTTTGAATATTGAACATGTTCAAAATTTGGTATAACAACTTGACCTTTTCACACACATAAGGATCTCATAACATAACTTGTAACGCATTCTCTTAAAGGCTGAAGCACAACAAGAATCATCAACATATAACAGATTCACACAATCAAATTAATAATGTGTTCAAGGAATTTTGAGTGCCAAGAACCACTAATTTTAATTTTGCAAATATTTTCATTAATTAGTTCTTCACTTGTAATTTCCAAACCAAAAGGAAATATAATTTTAACTGGAAAACCATTTAAACCAACACCCAAATTTTTATACCTGTAATAATAATGTATCTACACCTTGATCATCTTTGCCATATGGATAACATTACTTTTATTTCCACAAAGATATCAAAGCAAGAAAATAATGTGAACACCTACAACGTAACTTAAAACACAAGCTGTAACCAAAACAATTTTGTTTGCAAGCATCCAAAAATTTCTCCATGCGGGCTTACAACATTAGAGACTACAAAAATGCTAATATAACTTCAAATATTGATCACTTCCATGGAAATTTCCTTTGGAACTTGCCTTAAGACAAATGTTATGTGCATGAGGTATTCATTCTGTTAGTAACATTGCACCAGTGGGCTTCCATCATCATCCTTGTCATACAAATAAATTTTCTCACGTGCTCATTTGAAGAGAGAGTGAGTTTGAACCAAGAGATATGTATAACATTTGAAAGGATGGAATTTGGACCAAAATAAAATGTCAAACACATCCTGTAATGTTTCAACGTCTCACTTCATAATGATTGGGAACTTGCAAAAAAGGTTAAAATGTGATGGGATTGAATGACGATTTGTGAGCCCCCGATCAGGGTTGCATGTGGCGAGGAGTGGGGAGAGACGTGGAATTTCTACGGAACTCCCAAATCCACAATAATATGATGTCTGATGACAATGGTGGGAGACTCCACCCACGAAGATTAATGACCATATTTAATAATTATGCCAAATAGTCAGGCATGCCAGGGGGCTTGTCAAAAGGCTATAGGGGAAAGTGTTGGCACGGGAGGTGGAAGTTTCATATTAACATTATTTCTACCGAATTGTGGAGTAAGATAATCGGTGGAGCACAGAGCATCGGGAGGCAGTGAGGATATCAATGGCGAGCTCTGTCAACTTCAGTGTGTTTTCTGCGAGGGTATGTATTGAATTTTTCTCTTACCTATGCAATGGAGATGGTATCTGGTCCTCCATCCATATTTAACAAGGATGTCAATACGGTTATTATGGATTTTCTACTTTGGATCTGGTTAATTTGTATTACTCGTCCCCTCTGCAATTCGTGGTAGGTGTTGTTGCCCCAAGTAAATTGGTTCTTATAGATGTTTATGTCACCTCTCCACATTATGATTGTGGAGTACTGGTGGGTATTTTGGCTAGTCAACTTCCTAAGGAATTAGTATTGCAATGCCACCACCCTCATAATGCGGAAGCCTCTGTTATCACTGCATGTTCGTATTTTTCAAACTACTATCATTTTTTTGCCCTTGCATGGTTGTATTTCATTGATTCATGTCTTCCCATAGAATAAATTGCATTGTGTGGTATTGGAATTGCACGTCCTTCTTCGCTCCTGGACTGCTTTTCTCCTGACTTTCTCTGGAATCCTTATTACTTCTTCCCTTTGCATTCCAATGTAACTAATCATACTCTAATTTCGTATAATCACCTTCGTAATGATATTTATGGTAGTCAACATCTTTGGGAAATTTACCATATGGCCTATAATGATATCTCTGTGGGTTGTGGTTTGATAACGTATGGCTGAAATGGTTCAGGTAGAAGAGATGCCAGTGCTCTGGCTAAAACCAATAGTCGTGTTTTCAAAATGTTCACAAGTTTAATTTTTGTTCTAGTAGAGGACATTGTCCTTTCTTTCGTTTGGGCTTGTCGGGATATTTTTGTTTGTCATTAAGTTGTTGTACAAAGAATGAGGGGAGTATTTTGTGTATTCGGAGTTATTCATGGGGTTCTATTGTGTCTGCTCCATAATTTTATGTTTTCTCTTAATAATTGGAAGGGTTGGAATACCAGTAACTGGAAGTTTGTGTCATGTCTATATGTTATGGGGTCACGAAACACGCAAGCTATTATTTCTCCTAGTAGGTTTTTAGGAATATGCTGGTTCCCAGACAATACGATATTCTCCTTACTAGTCCTTGTAACTTTGATATTGACATGCTATGTACTACTGCAGGTCTTCCTAGAAATTCTCACCTGCACAGATATTTTCTGGAAGACCGGGTTGTACAGAAAATGGTTAAAGCTCAGTAAACCAAGAAGGATGGAAAATCCAAGGGGAAAGACAAATCCAAAATAGTCATATGAGGATGGAAGTCTCGAAAAGAGATAATGCAGAACCTATTTCAAGCTTACTTAGACGACACTGATCCTGTTAATACCTACAGTAGGTTGTCTCTATTCCAACAGTTGATTCGTATCTACTAGACCTTGAAATGTATATTAGTGAAGGTGATTGTCACAGTCCAAGAGATTGGGGGAGATCCACATGCATCCTCAATTCTGGTGGAAATTTGCAGATATTTCCATGAGATAAATTTAAAGTAGCACCACTAAAACTTTTGACTCACATGTATCGATAAAAAACTGCAAAGTATACATCAGTTTGATATGCTAGGATCGAGTGTCAAAGACCCGACACCCATTGATTCTTCTAAGGACTCAATTCTCTGAATTTCTATTATTTTTTTTTGCAATGAATATAGATAGAATTTACTTTTTCTATATGTTTATGTATGTTAAGATATATAATATACCCTTTAATATTGTAAGAGACCACTTTAATATTTTTTATTTTTGGATGGCTATAACTCTTTAAGATGACCAACAGACTTGGTTTCCTACAAGAAAGTTGAGATCAAAAGTTGTCTATTTTGATGTAACATGCATTTTGGTTTTATGGAATGAATATATAATAGAGAGGCACTACTAAGTTTACAAAAAAGAAAGAAATGACGATTTTTGAGTTGTCGACTATTGGAGGCAATGCATTGTTTTTATTAATCCCTAACACCGAGAGGGTGCTTCCATTATACTTGTCGTTGGAGAAGACAATTTTTTTCCTTCACTTTCACATTAGGTTCACCACGAACTGATCGTATCCCTTCACTGCTCCACTCTAAGGAGTCAAACAACACCATATTGGTTCACAATACCTCCACACCCTCTAATTGCACATAGTAGGGTTCACACGTAGGATTATCGAGATATATCCTACGCAGCATTGACCCACACAATTTTCAACACTCACCTTGAAATACAAAAGGAAAATAACCTTATCGATTATCTCTCTCACACTGGGCACAATGATTCCATGCAAAAGTAAAACTAAAAAATACACATGTGATAATATAATTTAATTTTACTAATTTACAAATCATCCCCTCATCTATTTTCCATCTTCCTATCCCTCCATGAAAGGATTTAAGTCAGAGTTGGCTCTAATACTAACAAGAAAAATAGAGGAGTAGACATTGTACACGTATTACTCACAAACCAATTTGTATTCCACGTATTAGATCCAAATTACCAGGAACATAAATAGTGTTCACTAATCCAACATATTCCAAACAAAGAATTACTTGTTAAGAAAGTATCTCAACAACCAACAATAAATCCTACCTATATACTAATGTAAGCATCATTCCAATTTTATCCTATGTTAGAGGTTGAATGCAATTGAAAATTAAAATATAAAATTTATTTCGATAGATGGATAAAATAAATACGTGATAGTATTTTTATCATTTATTATTAATTTATTACGTATTATATTAATTACTATTAGTATTATTTATATAATTTTTTATATTTTTGAAGAATTTATTATTAATATTTGTTAAGTTATTGGTAGGAATTGAATTTAGGTGGAAATAATTCCATTATTTCTTCTCAACCATCTAGAATAACCCAATGTTATATTAAATTTATTTTATTTATAACTATAAATTATAAATAAATACATTTAATTATTTATTATTATCATTTTCCAAAGGGAAAAACCCTTTAAATTTATTTCTAAAAATGAAATATAACTACATTCTCAAGATGTTAATAACATTTAGTATGATCAACATTACTAATTATAGGATGGAAAAAAATTAAAATACAAAATACAAAGAGAAATATTAAGTAATTTATAAAAATGACTTATAGTCCCTTTCATTCCTTTATTTTCCCGGATCTTCTACCGATCCCTTGAGTTGGGGCTAATTGGTACCATTGCCAATTCACTCACGGTTATATTTGGTGGTTTTTCTTTGCTTGAATATGAGTTTTTTCAAAACATGAACTATCTTTTTGCCCATTGTCCCATTCTCTTCGTTTGCCACTTTTGTGTATTTTTATGGTTCATGGATTGCTTCTTATTTCGCACCATTATACTTGTGAAATTAATTTCCATTCTAGACCTAAGTACGCCCTTCTTCATTGTTTGGAGTGATATCTATGATTTCCCCTTCTTCTTACTCCATGAGGTAGAAATTGGAAATATGCCATCATTTTATTTTGTGGATCGACCCTTTTTGGTTTTGGTTGTTTTTTTTTCGTTAGGGCGTGCACCCTACAAGTGTCTTGTTTGATATCAAAGCTAGCATATGAATATCATATTTTCATAATTTGATAGTTGGGTCCACTGGATGTTTTTACGATTCACTTGAATATGATCAGGTATACCTTTACTTAGATCTATTTTTAAACAGATTCTACTGAATGTAAATAAACCTTTCTTCACTCTCTTGGTGTTGGTATTTTTTAAAGACCCTAGGGTGTTTCCAATTTCCTCAGGGACCTTTTGATGCTAGAAAGGAAGGGAAAGATTTGGTAGCGCCACCCATCACGGAATTGTTGACACAACTATTGTTATAGCATCAAAATATAGAAACCAAGGGTTAATGAATAAGGCTACATTCCCCCAAAACCAAGCCCCTTATTTCAATAATTTCTCATGATGTTCTTGGTTATCACATTGAAGAATGAAAACTACTTTTGAGTATAGATACATGTCGTAGTTGGTGGTTCTTCTTGTTATTGTGACCTCCTATATTTATATTTCCCTGAACCATGTTACATTTGAGAATATTCCTTCTCTCTATGCATTTCGATTCAAAGTGTTGTATTTATGAAAAGAGATCCCTCTATTGGTGCGGGGTGGGGGGTTGTGGATAAATGGGTTTCATATATTTCTAAATATCACTCCATATCATTCTCTATGATGCTAAGATTAGCTAGAAATAATTTCACTAAGCTTATGGTCCTCAATTTTATTTTTCAACTTCCTATGGAAAGGAACATCAATCATATTCATGTTTATGTTTATGTATACTAGCACCTCATCATACACGAGATTAATGGATTATATACTATTCAGAGCTATATATTTTTGTTTATTTTCCACAATATAGAATCAAATATTTTGAATTTCCCTTATGTGTGTTCTGGAAAAGGAGCCAAGAAAAATATATGCTCTCCAAGAGTAAACTACTTGAAATGAGTAGGGTTATCTAATCCAAGAAAAATACCAAGGTGTTTTAATAGGATACTTTCATACGTCTTTGTTCCAATAAGTTGAATTCTAATATACATAACATCTTATTATTGTTATTTTGTTACAAGGCACATATGAATGTTCATAGAGAGATTCAAAAGCATATAAATATTCATAGTAAAATTAAATATAGGTTTTGAATATAGATAGCTTTGTATCAATGTATGGCTTGAATATAGCATAACTAGTTTCTTAAAAGCCTCTTTAGCTTTCTGAGTTATACTTTCAATTATACTTTCCATGGTGACCAATTTCACTACTCTTTTGATTTTCTTATTTTAATTATGAATTAAATACATAATAACATTTATAAATAAAACAAAATTAAATAAAAAATAAAAACTCTTTGTAATAATTGTATCTTATAAATATTTAAATTGGCCAATTTCACTCCTCTTTTGATTTTCTTATTTTAATTATGAATTAAATACGTAATAATATTTATACATAAAAAAAAAATGAAAACTCTCTGTAATTGTAATAATTGTATCTTATAAATATTTAAATTAACTACAATAAACTAAATTATAATTAAAAATAAAACTTAATTTAAAACCATAAAATATTAATAACATTAATGAATTACCAAACATTGATAAACAACGTAATTAATTTTAATTGAAAATATGTATCATCACATAGTCATAGCACTCAAACCAACCCCAACGAAACCATAGAAGTGAAAAAGTGATATTTTAAAGTTACTATTCATCTTATTTTGATGGTACAAATTCAATGTGTTACTACATGCTTGCGATGGAATGTAATTGAAAAATAAGATATGAAATAAATTTAGATCGATAGATAAGTGAGAATAATTTTATTATATATTTATTAATATATTATTATTTATTTATTTATTAATAAAGTTAAATATTATTGTAAATTTTATATATATTTTTAATAATTTAGTATATATATATATATATATATATATATATATATATATATATATATATATATATATATATATTGAATTTTTTGAATTAAGAAAAAAATTTGTTTTCGTTTAATTGGTATATTAATTCATTTTATAATTATATTAATTGATGTGTTTATTTTAAAATATGGCTTCTAGGATTGTAATTTAATTATCAATATTTATTAAAGGGATGATAGAGATTTAACCTCCATGAAATCTTCTAATATACTTTAAGTAGTATACAAAAATCAAAGCTTTATATTTTTTTCTCTTTTAATCCAATTAATTAATAAAAACTATGTCATATAAAAAGTTTCATATGAAATAAAATATGATTTTTTGGGCAAGTCTTATTGGGAAGCCATAGTATTGACCCATAATATTTTAACAAAATCTACTTATAAATTAAGAATCTCCATGATAAAATAAGACTAAATCTACATAAATAAGAATCATATTCCATGTTTTTTAAATGTAGATATGTTTAACTTATATATTATTTATTTTTGAAACTTATACAAATCTCAATTTAGAATAAATTTACAATTTAGTTATATATTAATTTTTTTATAATAATAATAGTTTAAAATAAATTTATAATTTAATTAGTTTTTTATTTTAATAATTTGAGACATATTATGAAGGGTTTGATATTTATTATGAATTGATGTTTTTCTAAACCAGTTTTAATTAATAATAATTTTAGATAAAATTAAAAATAGTTAATTTTATAATTTTTTTAAATTTTAACGATGTAAGATCTATTTATAAAACATATGATCATTTTTTTTTATTTTAAAAAACTACAAGTAGAACGAAAATAGCAAACATATATTCTTATTCCTTCGATTTTAACTTATATAATGTTTACTATTTATTTCTTTCTTTCCTACACACAATCTGATTAGTGAATAAATTAATAAATTAAATGTCTTGTTGTCATTTTCCCATCAAATAATACCATGTTTATTGAAAAACACTGACCACTTTCATATTCCAAATTTTTAACATAGTTTTTTAAATATATTTCAATATTCGATATTAATTGTTGGTTTTTTTATTATTTAGTATTTTTTATTTCAATAGTTATTATAATTTTGTTATCAAATATAAATTAACTAATTACTATCTTTAATAAATCACATTAAAATTCGTAAAAATGATTAATCAAAATTATGTGAATGTCAAGTGATTTAAAATTTAAAATTATTTGTTGTTGATAAATGGTCTACTTTGGAACACTTTCACATTAATATAACATCTGACCGCACTCAACCAAAGAATACTGCTTGAGACAAAGTATATTACGATTTTTTTTTTTTTGTTTTAACAAAATGAAATCCATATCATTGGTATGGCACACGCAACCTACAATCATTGGTAATTCGGCAGCCGACTGTCCCAATTGTTTTCATAATTAATAAAAAACAAGTTTTGGGTTGTAATCAATATTTTTTTTTTGCACACTACTATTATTTGAATTGAAAACATGTGCACAGTTTCATAGATGTCAAACATGTTATGTCTGAATAGCATGGCACTGTTTATGCTATACTGTATTTTAAGACATCTTTAAAAAAACACAGTTTTTTTAATAATGATATGTGCATTTTCTTTCTGAAATGAGTATAAAAAAATTTATACTTCACATATATTTTATACCATTCTAATCAAATTCAAACTTTACATATATTTTATACCATTCTAATCAAATTTAAACTTTACATATATTTATACAATTCGATAGCTCTTGTTTGCACATTGTATAGAAACAATCAATTTATTTGACTATGTCAAATGAAAATTAATGTGTAATAATTACTTATGATATTTCTAACAACACTCTAAGTTTAAAAATGTTTAGGTTTTATTATTATACTTGTATTATTTAATATAATGAAATCTTAAAGGCATAAGATTTTTGGTAAATTTTATTAATAATTAATATGTAAAATAGAAAGTGTTTATTTATATTTTTATAAAAATATTTAAACTTGTATGGTTTAATATAATAAAATTTTAAAGTTATAAGATTTTTGGTAAATTTTATTGATAATTAATATGTAAAATACATAATGTTTATTTATATTTTTATAAAAATAATTAAATTTATGTTTATTTTATATTGTGTTTATAAAATATTGGTGATTTTGAAGGTAAAATAATTTTGTTATATGTGAAATAATTTTAAAAAAATGGAAAAATTCTTGAAAATTAACCCAAAAAAACATATATGATTTTTCTTATGGATCAAATAATTAGATAAGAATATAAATCTTTCATTAGATATTGCTACACCTAAATCATGTAAAAAAAATTCATAAGAATTCCATTTTGAGGAGAAAACATTTTTTCATTTTACATTTATAAATAACTATTAATGATCTTTAAAATTAATTCTCCTTCATATACATAGGAAACGAAAATTATAATATCAATAATGGACATTCTAATATGACAACAATAATATAATAATAACAATGTAATGACCCAAAACATAGGGTTTAATATACCCCTCTCCTTTAACCAAGTACACCACCAATTGATTTGCTATAAATTATTTTATATGAAGAAATAATCCTCCCAACTGATATACACTACCATTCACTTGTACTAATTGACGAAGAATTTAGTAATTCACTTAGCATATTATTACACATTAGTTTCTCCTATAATATTACACATTCATTTCTCCTACAAGTACTATACTCGTTCTCTTCACTATTCAAAAATGATTCCCAACATCTACCAATATATTCCTATGGGATTCCTCTTTATAACCATTTTTAAATAACCATAAATTGATCTTCTAATAAAAATATGATAATTTCAACTTGACACAATGACCTATTGACCTATTTTAGAGTTTGTTTAATTTCAATCACTCAAATATTTTTGTTATGATGTGTTCTCTTTAGTCTTCTAATTATTGGTTACAATTATAAATTTTTAGGAGAAACCTAGGTTTAAGCTATTAAAACCTTATATTTTTGCGGTCTTAATATTTCCCTAGCAGGGTTAGAATTTGTTCCTAAAAAATCAAGTCCATATGTGGTCCAATTGCTTAAGTGGCACTCAATTTGGACATTTAAATATTAGGATATGGTTTTTTTACAAAAATAACAAGTTTGAGATTAGTGGTAGCATTACAAAAAAAAATATTGACTTGTATACTTTGTAATTATGAAAATTCAATTGATCCATGCAGACATAAGTAGATGAAATTCCACCCCACATCCTCCTTTTAATAAGTCCAAAGGGGTTGGATCTAATGGATCTAATGATATTTTCACCATTGGTCAAGGTTTAGTTCAAGCATTTAAAATAATATATTTAATAACTCCATGCATGAATAAAGTGAAATAGTTAATAAAATGGAACTCCAATTTTAGTGGCAATCCTTCTCGCCTTATATTTACAAATAACATATTTACAAATAACTCTTTGTTATCCCTGAGGTGACATCTTCTTTGTTTATATTTAGATAAGAGATACTATTAGAAAACATAACTAGGAATGGAAAAACTAACATAGGAATAGCAATATAATGACCATTAATTAGGGCTTCCCCCTTAAAGGTAGATGGTTTAGGTGGTGGATTGGAAATGGCACATCAACACTAATTGTGAAGCATTTTTAAATTAGGGTTCAAAAAAATCATCCCATACCTACTTGACATAACAACAAAATAAAAAAGGAAGGCTTATTCTTCCTAAATAATGTTATGAAAATAGATATTGTAAATAGTGATGTCTATTGGATATCATCTAGATAATTGGATCTTGGCACAAAGTATGATCCTATATGGGATATGTATATCAGTTCCCCGCAAAATTCCTTTTTCCTTCAACCAAATCAAATAGATCAATTCATATGGTTTCCAAACCTCTATGTCGAATATGTTCCCAATCATGGTTTCTCCATTATTTTGCCATGAAATAGGCCATAAAAAACTCCTTGGTAGGGAAAGAAGCTATGGAAACTTAAATTCCTTGAAAAATCCAAATATTTTATGATGCTCCTTCTGTATAAAAATTAATTACATTGTACAACCTATAGATGAGATTGTTCCAAGCCCATAGAAGACATTGCATCTATTGTTTGGAATTTCATAGAAACATCAACGTGTTACTTGATTATTCAATTTTTATGGAAATATCAAAAATAAAATAAAAATGGGTCGTTTAGGTTGTCTTATGAGTGGAATGGTCCATCTATTAAGGAACTTTTACAAATGTGATTAATCCATCGCACCCAAAAAACATAAGGCTCTTCTTATCATTGTGACACATTTTATTTATATTTCCCAAAACAATGCTACCTTATAGAGTATTACTCCTATTAATGTATTTTCATTCATGGTATTACAATTATGGAACATTTTCCAGTGTCCACTCCTAAACTCGAGAATAGTGTAACACAACAAAAATTTAATTCAATCTAATCTCCTATGTGTTTTCATCTATGATAAGCCCAAAGATATCCCCTATGGGAGGGAGGGGGGCGAGGGACTGTATATAAATCGATATCATATATCTATGAATATCACTCCATCTCCTTCTCTATGATGCTAATATTAGCTAGAAATATTTTCACCAAGCTGGTGGCCTTCAGTTTTTTTTTTCAACTTTTTATGGAAAGAAACATCAATCCCCTTGATGTTTTTGGAGAATTTCACTTGGTGTTACATTGGATTATTGGACTGTATATTGTTCATAACTATACACTTCTTCCTCTTTTCCAAAATATGAAATTCAATATTTTGAATTTCTCTGGTATATCATTTGATCATGTATTCATGAAAGGGAACCAAGAAAAAGATAAGATCTCCAAGATAAAACTATCAATGCCTATATATATCAAGAATATCCAAGAAAAATATCAAGGTGTATCCATAATATAATTTCATGCATCTTGGCTCCCATTAATTATTTTCTAAAATTCCACCTTTTTTTTCTCTTATTTTTACAAGACTCATACATATGACTGTTCATAGTGGGATTAAAGATACGTTTTGAATGTAGATATATTACTTGAATATAAAATAACTAATATTTTCAAAATTTCATTTATATTTTTTAATTGTACTTTTACTAATATCCAATTTCCCTAATTTTTTGTTTTAACTATTTTCACTATAAATTAGATAGAATACTCAATCATTATAATATTGTTTCACTTAAAATAAAGTTAGAAAATAAATTACAAAGTATAATCTTTTTGTATATACCCTATATCAACCATAAATATTTTTTACACATTATAGCTATATAAATGACATGTGATATTTAAAATTCAGTTTAAAACCATACATTGATCAACAAAGTATTTGGTTTCAATTAAAAATATATATTATGGTAATATTATAAAGTTATAACAATCACATCAACCCCAAGAAAACCAAAGTGAAAAGGTGATATTCTAAAGTTATTATTCATATTATTTTGATTGAACAAATTCAATAAATTCAATGTCACATTATAGGATAGAGATGAAATGCAATTGAAAATTAAAACTTAAAATATGAAATAATTTTTTTAGATAAATAGGTGGTTGTGGTGTTTTTGTTGTTGTTGGAATTAGATAAGCATTAGTATTTTTATCATATTTTATTTTTATTATTATAGTATATTTGAAGAATATATTATTAAATTTGTTATGTCAATGGTGGGAATTAATTTGGGTGGTGATAATCTCATTCCTTATCCCCAATCATCTAGGATAACCCAATTAACATATGTTATATTAAATATATTTCATACATAAATATAAATAAACATTTATTTAGTATTATTATTGTTTTCCAAAAGGAAAAAAAAAAAAAAAATATTTTGAAAAAGAAAGGATAAATACATTTTGAAGATGCTAAGAACATTGGGCACAACCATCATCCTTATGGATTTTAAGAAAGGAAAATACTAAAAATGCAAAATACAAAAGAGAATATTAATTAATATATAAATCAATTATCTTCTCTTTCTTTCCTTTATTTTCATGGACCTTCTACCATTGCTATGAGTCTGGGCCAATTAGTACCGTTGACAATTCACTCATGGTTATTCTTTGTTTGAAGCTAAGTTTTTTGAAACATGAACTCTCTTTGTGCCCATTGTCTTTTCCTCTTTGTGTTCCTCTTTTTTTTAGTGTTTTGTTCCATGGATTGCTTCTCATTATACATCATTTTTCTTGTGAGTTGGATATCCATTGTAGATATGAGTACCCCCTTCTTATTGGTATGGAGGGATATCTGTGATTTCCCCTTATTCTTCCTTTGTGAAGTAGGTATTGAAAGGTTTTTGTCATTTTATTTTGCAAGCCAACTAGTTTTTCGCTATTAGTGTAATTTTTCCCGATGGAATATGTTCTGCAAGTGTCTTGTTTGATAGAAAAGACAACATTTGAATTACGTATTTCTAGACTCTAATAGTTAGTTCCACTGGACGCTTATGTTTCAACTAAATATGGCCATATATACATTTCCTTAGAACCATTTCTACATAGATTCTGGTGAAACTAAATAACCCTTTCTCTATTCTCATGGTATCCCTCTTTTTGAATGACCCTGGGGTCTTTCCAAATTCCTCAATGAACTTGTGCTTCTAGAAAGGAATGCGATGATTTGGTAGCCTCATCCATCCTATCATTGTTGAGACCACCTTTCTTGTAATATCAGAATTTAGAAACCAAGATATAATGAAGGGCCCTACATTTCCCCAAACCCATGGTTCTTCCTTCAATACTCATACTTGATCCTCTTCGATATCGTAATAAACAATGAAAAAATATTTTGAGCATAAATATCAGTCATAGTTGGTGGTCCAAGTTGTAAATACCCATTGATGCAAAGCATGAGACTTGGGCCAATATTGGTTGAATCTGCAAATCAATTCCCTATATTAAATAATAATAGGTATTATGGTGAAATTCTTAGATAATATAATAAAATCATTTTGTTTTCATTTTGAGAATATATTTTAGTACTAGTCACACATTAATGGTTAAGTTACACAAAAGTAGTTATTCATTTTCTTTCTTTTTAATTAAATTGATTAGTTGAAAATGAATGTCATATGAATATGTGTCATATTAACATGATCCATGGTTTTTTTTGCATATTATATTGCTTATCCAAGGTATTTTCCATGATATTTTAAAGGAGCTTATTTACTAGTTAAAAATCATCATGATACTGTGTAGGTGAATTCTGTTACAAACTTTTCTAAATGTATATATATGTTTAATGCACATTAATTCATTTTATAACGATGCCACTATAACTAATTCATATGAAATAATTTATGATTTTCTGGGCATGAAGTATTGAGAAATAATTGTATTAATGCATAGTATTTTAACAAAATCTAGTCTTGGTGAATATCCATGAATAAGAATCATCTTCTATATTTTTTGAAATGTATATATGTTGAACTTATATATTATTATTTTTAATTAATAATAGTAATAGTTTAAAATAAATTTATTTTTAAGGTATATATATGTTTTTTATAACTAATAATAATAATAGTTTAAAATAAAATTATAATTTAATTATATTTTTTATTTTTTTTAATTTCAATAATTTGAAATAGACTATACACTTTTTGATATTTATGATATTTATTATCGATTGTTATCTATCAACATTTAACATCTATTTAATTTATATAATTAATTTAATTAATTATAATTTAAAATAAAATTAAAATATAGTTAATTTTTTTAATTTTTTTAAATATAATATGAAAAAAACATCAAACCGAAATAACAAACATATATTTCTATTACAACAAGTTGACTATCATATTATTAAAAAACATCACACTATTGTAGTTATTTTATTACCAGAAAATAAAATCATAACAATTTTATTACGAGAAAATAAAATCATAAAATATGATTTGTTCTTTGGTTATTATAGTTTCCTTTAACGTGTATAATGTTTAGTATTTATCTCATAGATTCTCATTAATAAATAAATTAAAAAACTTATTATGGTTTTCTAAAAAAACATAATATGATGTATATTTTAATTATAAATCTTCTGGGAAATCACATAAGAAATTTTTGGAATCAACGCGTTTCGAACTACCAACTGTAATTCATCATCAGGATAATGAAGATTAGCTGATCAGACATACACATTTATAACAGGAGGAGAAAAGCAACGATCAATTCCCAAAGAGTTAAAAACGGTAAAAAATAAAAATACAATTAAAAATATAAAAATACAAAATTATCCGATCAACTAAATTAACTCCTCCAACAGAAAATAGAAAATTTTAGGTCAAGGCCATAAATTCTAATAATAATAATAATAATAATAATAATAATAAAATAAATAAATAAAAATAAATAATAAAATAAAATAAAAATAGAAATAAATAAATTAAATAAAAATAAAAATAAATAAATTATTTGTATTTTAATTTAATAAATACATAAATTAACATATATAAACTAACAAATATAATACTAAAATAAAATAAATAAAATAACAAAATAAAAATAAAAGACCAAATCATAAAATTAAAGTCAAAGAATAACGTGACCTATTAAAAATAAAGTAAAAACAAAGAATTCAAGTCAAAGTCATAAACTAAAAATAAATAAATACATGAATGACCAAAAACTTTTTAAACCATAAAATTAAAATAAAATGAAATAAATTTTCTTTTTTTTTTAAATTAAAAATTAAAATAAAAATGAAAAATAATAAAAATAAAAGTAAAAATAAAAATATGTATTTTATTTTAAAAATAATAAATAATTAAAATATAATAAGACCAAAACAAAAGGAACCCTACAGGGAGTGCAGAGAAGGAATCCAACAACTGCTAACTTTCCAACCATCATCCCTATTCAACGTGTGGGACCTCTTTTCAATCTCAATCACCTCCCTAAATTTCCTGTGATGGAAATGGTCAACCCTAGCAAGGATTCTAGCGTCCTCCATATAGATGTGATGCTTCGTCTTTTCTGCATGCTCAGCTAATGTCGAGGACTTGGTTCTACCATGCCTAATATCCGCAGCATGCTCCTGGAACCTCTTATTAATCGATCGA
Source organism: Pinus albicaulis (assembly GCA_034641835.2). Taxonomy (NCBI): domain Eukaryota; kingdom Viridiplantae; phylum Streptophyta; class Pinopsida; order Pinales; family Pinaceae; genus Pinus; species Pinus albicaulis. Next base: position 196,712,973 of record CM076581.1, read on the forward strand.
CCAGTTTCACCAATGTAGGGAGTCTCGCAAGAGCACGGAATCAAATAAACTCCTTTCACATTTTTAGTGTCTAGTTGGTCCTTAACCGATTTAAGGGGGCCCCGAATAGTGTTAAAGGTTTAAAAGAAGAAGAGATCTTATGCTTCCTTAAAATCTGAGCTATCTTGTCAGTATTGCCTTGAATAAAAGGTAAATGAACTTTACCAACATCGTCACTACTAATCTTATTTTTTCTAGGACCTTTGTTTGCATTCCTAAAAGCCTTCAGACCCTGACTTCTACTATAACCATTTTCTCCAAAGACTTTAAGGAGATGGGCTTTCTCTTCATCTAAGTGAATACTATCAGAAATTCTAAGAGCTCTAGTAGCTAAAGTATTCAAAACTCCAAACTTCTGAGCAGGGAAATGATGAGAATCAGAATGAAGATACTGCTCTGTATGCGTCTTTTTTCGAAAAACACGGTGCGAAAAAGAGCCCCTATTATTTCTAGAGATGAGAAAATCCACGAAAGGAAGGTTCCCATCCGTTTCAGTTTCCATCATGAACTTGATGGAGTGAGATTGACTATTCAAGTGTCGATGGAAGGCCTCTAACTCAGGATGACCATGAGACCAATTGATGAACGTGTCATCAACAAAACGCTTCCAAACCTTGGGTTTTAAAGGAGCAGTCACCAAAGCTCTAGATTCAAAATCTTCCATAAAAAGGTTACCCACCACCGGGGAGAGCAGGGAACCCATGGGTACACCGCAGGTTTGCTCATAAAATTCTCCATCAAAACTAAAAAAGGTCGACGTGAGGCAAATTTCCACCAAATTAGTAGTATCACGATCAGTGATACACCTGATAACACCTACAGCCTCCATGATAGGAACGTTCGAGTAGAGAGAAACAACATCAAAACTAACCATAGAGTCATTAGGTTCACAAACCCAGCTATTAAGCTCTTGAACAAAAGAAGCAAAATCTTTCACGAAAGAATCTATCTGACCAACAAGAGGCTATAGCTTACGGGCCAAATACTTATCTAGGAGATAGGTGGGCTCACCAATAGTATTAATAATGGGTCTAAGAGGAACACCATCCTTATGAATCTTGGGGAGCCCATAAATCCTAGGGGTGACATGATTGCTTTCAATGAGCTTCGAACTCATAGAACCAACTGTGGAGCTAGACTTAATAGCATTGGCCACCATCTTAGAGACTTTATTAATATGGTTTTTAGAGAGCTTCTTATAACTCCCACTATTACAAAGATGTTCAAGCATCTTTTCTTTATAATCCTCCTTATTCAGGATTACAATAGCGCCACCCTTATCAGCCTTGAGGACAGCAATATCAAGGTTTTGATTAAGGTTTTAAGAGCCAAAAATTTCTATTTGCTAATATTTCTCTTTGAAGGTTTAGCTTTCCTAAGGGCCACCACGCAATCCTGCGTAATGACATCTTGCACACTTTCAAATAAATCTTTAATACCATATTCGATACTACAAATAATATCATCACGAGGAATCTTTCTAGGAGCTAGAGCAAAATTCAGACCCTTACTTAATAAAGAGAAAACAGAAGAATCTAAAGAGAACCTGGAGAGATTAATAACTCTTTTATTATTATTATTACTATTATTATTATTATTATTAGTAATATTATTTCTATTAATGTTGTTATTATTATTATTACTATTGTTATTACTATTAATAATGTTATTACTATTAATGTTGTTATTACTATTGTTAATATTACTATGGTTGATATTATTGTTATAACCATAATTATTATTATTATTATTACCATTACGAGTATTATTATTAGTAATATTATTATCATATATAAAATTCTTCATGCTACAATCATTGTTATAATTATCATTATTAGAATATTTATAACATGTCATGTCCTTATTATTAAAATTAATATTATTTTCAATATTGTAATAATCAAATTTGTTAGTGTTGTTGTAATTGTTAACAACACTAACACTTACCACTTCCTCATTTTAATTTATGTGACATGATATTTTAATATAAGTATAATATTTTTTAAATTTTCTTGTCAATTCATATTTTTGAGAGTAATAATTATTATAATTTTATAATGCATATTGAAAATTACTTATCACTTCTCATTTCAATTTATGTTACATGATTTTTGAATATGTTTTACTATTTAGATAATAATTTTTGAATTTTTTTGTTAATTAATATTTTTAATTGTAATAATTAATGTTGTGAAATATATATTAAATAATTATTATTATTTAATTTAATCAGATTAAAATTTATACAAATTCATCTGAATGTAAAGTTGTTTCAACTTTTATTTCTGCTTACATTACTTTATATCTTGTATAAATATTGTTATTAAATTACTTGTTATTACAAAAATTAGCATATCTTTATATTCGAAGGTATTCCACCAAAATATTATTATTTTTCTTTCCTAATTGCATTTCTAGTTAATTAACCTTTATCTAATTTGGGATGAATTATATATATATTACATTTACTGCACCGAATCCAAACGTGACTTTTTTTTCGATAATATGATCGCTTCAAAATCCCAAGGGATATAGATTGTAAATTTGCACATTCGAACCAAAACCGCTTTAACCTCCTCGCTAGTATTACGAAATTCTAATAACCTGTGTTGTCTTAAGCCAACAAGATTGAAATGGAGTCGTATGATTGCTCAAAATATTTTCAATCCGGGCTGCCTGTCACTGTTTGCTTCATTGATTTTCATCACTGCCTTTCACTGCCATGATGCTTCTTCCAACCTGGCAAAGCCTTTTCGAAAACAAAATCTGAATATTGAAAGCAGCGCTATTGAAACATGATAACTTTTTTTAAAATCATAAAATCTGCACGTTAAAAACAATACTTTTGAAACATTATAACCTTTTTTTATAAAATTGTAATTATAATCGGTGCTGACCGGAACGCAAATCAGCGTGCCGACTGCACTGTCAATACATCAAAAGTGGTGCGAATCTCCTCCGAAATGTTTAAAAATTCATAACAAGAAAGTGCGTGGAAATGCAACCGATGAATATGGATCAGTGAACTGTACTCCACTGGAAACAGCCCAGCCCGGTACTGATGTTTACAATGCACTCTGTTATTATATTGGATGCCCATTCTCTCTCTCATATATATATTATATGAGAGACACAATTGTTCATTTGCGTTCAACTTTCAGTGTAAAAGTTTCCTCTGCATTTATATTTTACTCCATTTGTCTAATTTTCTCTTCAGTATTTTAAATTGTGAGGGAAATCCTCACAAATTAGTTTCTCCTCATAATTAAGCTGTATGTATTATCTTCTGGGTTTTTTTTGGATCTGAACTCAGTTCTAATCAGTAATTCATAATTGAATACATCTATTTCATCCTCTTGTAAGATGGATGGAAAGTGGTTATTTAAACTGATACATGGATGCAGCCCAGATAAGTGCGTGAAAGCACAGAAGAAGGGACACCGGGGACAATCGACCTCCGTGGTGAAGCCAGTAGAGGAGAAGCCGTCAGAACCTGTTTCTGGTTCCTGTTCTAATTTGCAATCGGCAGCAGCAAGTCCTGCTAATAATTTTCAAAGTGGCATTGATGGAGGCTATGAAGATCAGGATGTGGACCTGGCTGCAGGAGTTTTCATCGACAAGTTTCACAGGGACTTGAAATTGCAGCGAACGCCGTCTGAATCTCGATATTATGACTACCTGGCAAGATCTACGTGAATAATTGCACTTGCGTAGGCCCAGAATTTCTAGTATTTATTAAATACTATGTCCGTGATGATGGAGATAATAGATTCCTTTGCAGGTCCAGGGTAGTAAACTGTTCTTAATATTGTATTTACTGTTGTTGTTCCACAGAATATAAGAAAGTGGATGGTAATTATGAGTTATAATATTGTTACTGAAACATTTCAATTGTTATGTCAGCCAAGACGATTTATTTTTGTACTGCTGTCCTCCTCGGGGAAAATTCCGATATGTCCGCGAAATCCTCCATTTATAATTCAGTTGTTATTGCTATTATTTTTTTAATCGATCATTATGTGCCTGTGAAAAATCCTACGGATTATATACTAATTTATCCAGAACAACATTTGCCGTTGGTTAGAGGTTTTGTGAATGTGAAATGGTTGAGTTTGTACGTCTTTTAATATATTATTTTAAAAGTATTTAATTTTAAAAATAATAATAATTTAAAAAGTAAAGAGTAAAATTATCATAGTGATCCAGTATCATGTTACGAATTGAACCATATTTTTGTGAACACTTCACACTTTTCTTTTTTGTTCTTGAATATGGTGAAGAACTTCATACTTTTGCTTTTTGTTGTTGAATATGGGCGATGTGCTTATTTGAGTTTCTTCGTTATGACTTACAACTATGGAATCTACATCCCAAAACTAAAAATATAGTAAATTTTTTTCTTATATTTATATATATATATATAAATGTATATTGCATTCTTTTTAATTTAAGGTTTGAAAATAAGTTTTTAAAGCCTATTTTAACTTCACTTACTTAAAAATTGCAAAAGATATGGTACTCAAACCAAAATGCCTACATTTTATGGCCTTGTAAGAGAATTATAGATAGAAAAGAGTTGAAACATAAAAAGTAAAAGACATTTAAGAGTTGAAAACATAAAAAGTAAAAGGCATTTAGACTAATTTATGTCAATATGTGGCTTCAATTAGAATGGGCCCTTTGTTGTTTTATGGGGAGCAATATGAATAAGTATAAACGATTATGTGTTTCTCAAGATAACTGATTCTTTTATCCATGTCAACCATGTGTTTTTTCATCTTATTTAAACTCCAAAGGGTGTTTTCCTTATCTCATTTATATTGACCAAAAACTATACCAAGGAACACCTTTATGTACCAATAGATGTCCCCTATGTACATGTATTATACATGTATGTATTGTTTATAATAAATTTTTGTATGCCCTGCATTTGAAATCTAATCCATTACTTCCACTAAAACTTTAGTGTCTATGAGAATGTGTATCTCATCTCTAAGTTCCATCTCTGCATGAGTGATTTCTTATTGAGCTGGCTAGGATTTCCTATTGAATTGGGTAGGGAGTGAGCACTATGAACCTATCCGCTAAATTTTTAGCTCACAAATTAGCGAGAGTGCATCCCCTTTCTTGATAGTAAGTCGCTCCATGGTGCACTTGTGCTCTTTGACATGACATGGTGAGTGTTGAAGGAGTATTGTAGACCTAAGAAAAATAGAGTACCACCTTGACTAGAAACTAACCAAAAAAAGAATGCTTAAGCATTCAACAAGGTCACAGAAAAATAAAATCTCCCTCCTTTTGATTAAATTTGTCACTTAGGCCATGATTGTGGAATGTCCCAATCACGAAGAAGAACCAATGTACCTCACTATTCCATGGAAGAACAAATAGCACAATAACCACAATAAGAAAACATTTAGAGATGCTCATAAGGGAATATGGGCCGAGATTGAACCTATGCTACTTATCATGGATACCACCTTTAAGTGGATGAGGTATGGGATTAATTGTAAAGGCTACATTCAGAGAATAAATTTTTCCCATGAGCCCTGATCTGGATTTATGTAGGAACATAATAAAATACAGAAATAGAAATAAACACATAGATGTAGCGGAAATAATACTTCATTTCATTAATATCAAATAATAGAAATATGCTTACAGTCACAATGGAAATAATCTACCTAGCGCACTGGTAGCTTATCTTTGAGAAGATATGTGGTGGCTACAAGCCTATAAACTATGTTAGAATGAGGCTCGAAGGCCTATTTATTGTTTAGAAACAATAAAAAAACTAAACATCCAAAAACCTAACCCTAGGAGATGAAGCGCCAAAATTGTGTGCCCCATTTTGGTAAATTGGTACATCAATCTCCCCGGGGACGTAACTTTGGCATACGATATCTATTTTACGCGCTCAATACCTCATTAGAAATATCTATCTGAGTAATACAACTTTTGAGTAAGAAACATCGTTCCACCTACCCATGCTACTCTCGGTTTTCCCAAAAAACGTTGTTTAGGGCCTCAAAACGACTCCGGAAGTTCAGAACCCAAAAAACTGCTAAAAATATTATGTTGTCCTGAAACTGAAAAAAACCTAAGAACCGATGGTGGAGGTCAAATGGAATAGGTGGGTGGCCACCAATATCCACCTCGATCATTCCTTCCTCCTTAGGAAGCAATGGTCCCCATTGCATTAAGTTCCTCCGTGAGAGGCAAATTCTACTAACATGGAATTGAATTTGTCCAGGATGTCATGGAGCTGCTGGCGGACGTGCTAGATGTGTTCAATAAATTTGGTTTCCTCAGGCAGTATATGTGTCAATTATTTTTGTGTAGTCACATGAGGTATGGCAACATTAGGCGGCAGTGCACCGAGGGTCCGATCAATGGAGTGATTGTCCTGATAGTCTAGAGGAACCTTTGTGGGTGAGGACAAAATGTCCTTGTATTCCTCCATGACTTTGTCCATTTGTTTGAGTTGTGCAAGGGAGACCTGTTTCAAGGTTGTGGCCACAATCTTCTTCTTTCCCTGTGAGCTAGTTGTAAGGAAAATAAATTTACTGGTTTTGGAAACAATCTTACTATGTTGTTTTGCAATAGTCAAGGAGATGGTAGGAGGTAGTACTACCTCTGGTATCATGTACAAATTATTTCCCAAATTAATAAAAATGGAATGAGGCCTAGACTAATACACAACATGTCGCCTCTATAACTATGGTTGGCCCAATAATACATCAGCTACATCAAGAGGAGCAACCTCACACAATATCTCATTTGTGAATGGCTTGATGTTGTACGGAAGGTGGCACTACTGGCGGATGCAGAGATCTCTCACTGGGTGAAGCCACCAGATGGTATAAGACTATGGGTGTGCCATAGTCGAGAGGCCAAGACGCTTCATGACCTATACTGAAATGAGGTTCTTTTGGCTTCCGCTATCAACAAGAAATTGTAATGGATAACCCTTCACCCACATCTGTGAATGGAAGAGGTGCTCCCCCTCCTCTAGATCCTTGAGATCCTCCCTCTGGAGCATGGAGATGGAAACAAAGACAATGGGGTTTGCATCAATGATCTGCTTCCCTTTGTCATCTCCCTTGTATGGTTCTATTTTAGGATCAGAACATGCATCTCATTCGGGTGCCTTCAGTTTGGCCACCAGTGACTGTTTGTCCCACCACTCATTTCTGACATGAGTGGGGTTGTTATGAAATTCACACCACTTCCCCATGTCCTATTTTGGATTTTTGGTGGTGTTCTGAGTCGCCCAACTTTGGATCTTCTCCCTATTCTATGGTTTGGGGGTGCCTTTCCCTACCTTCGGATTCACGGATCCAAAATCTCTATTCTTCTTCTTAAATTTCTTCTCGCTTTTGGCGGTATAGCAATATGTTGTAGCAAGCGAGGTAATGTCAAGGAACTCCATTTCCTCTTGAATGTGTCTTTACAGACAACTGTGGTACTTGAGCACCAAATGTCTCTCTGAATCAATAACAAACTTTGTGGGTAGGGTATGGAACAAATTCATTAGTTCGTGCACATCTTAATCCCTTTTCTACTGCAGTGTGGTCCATTTGATGTACTTGTCCTCATAGTTCCCCAAGGGGTAATATTGTTCCTTGATTCCATCTCAGAATGAATTCCAAGTGGGTGCGACCGAGAACAGAGAGGTTTCCCTCTTGTCCTTTTGTTCACAGTAGGTTTCTCACCAGTCTTTGACATGGGGGGCGACTTTGAGGAGTGCAAAAATAATTTTTTCTCGGTCGGAGAAATAATGGACCAAGAAATACGCTTCTAGCAAATTCAAACATCTATCTATGGTGTCTGCATTTATGTGGTCTTCATATACAGGAATGCCAAAGTTTACCTATACCTTGAAGGGAGTGGCACCTCCAGAGTGGATGTTGGATGCAGATGTGCCATAGGTGGGCAGTCGTTGAAGGATCTGAGCAAAGTTATCCATCATCACATTCCTTCGTTTCCTCGAGAAATATTTTGATATGATCTCCTACAACATCATCTTTATTTTCTTATTCCATGGGAGGTCGTCAGGGTTTGCAAGACTGATCTTGCAAGGGTTCAACCAGATCGAGCCCTAACTCCTCATACCCTCACCTCCTTGGGGACATGCAAAGAAAAACAGAGAAAGAGCAGACCACTTTGATACCACTGATCCAGATTTATGTAGGAACAAAATAAAATGTAGAAATAGAAATAAACACATAGATGGAGCGGAAATAATACTTCATTTCATTAATATCAAATAATAAAAATATGCTTACAAATATAATGGAAACAAACTAGCTAGGGCATTGGTAGCTTCTCTATGAGAAGAGATGTGGCAGCTACAGGCCTCTGAACTGTGTTACAATGAGGCTCGAAGGCCTATCTATTGTTGAGAAAAAATACAAAACCCTAAACATCCAAAAACCTAACCCTAGGAGATGAAGCACCAAAACTGTGGGCCCCGTTTGGGTAAATTGGTACATTAATCTTCCCAGGGACGTAACTTTTCCATACGAGATCTATTTTACGTGCTCAATACATCATTAGAAAGATATATCTGATGAATACAAATTTCGGGTGAGAAACATCAGTCCATGGACTCATGTTTCTCTCGTTTTTGACAAAAAACATCGTTTGGGGCCTTAAAACGTCTTTGGAAGTTCAAGACCCGAAAAACTGCTAAAAATACTAAGTTGTTCTGAAACTGAAAATATAAAAGAACTGATGGTGGAGGTTCAAATAGAATAGGTGGGTGGCCACCAATATCCACCTTGATCAAGCTCATCTTAACCGTGTGAAAAGTACTAAAAAAAACTAGAGTAAATATGAGCGACAGGAAGCGAGAGAAACAACATAGTGATACACATAGGAAGTAAGGGAAATGACACAAGGATACCTAATTTTCCACTGCAGACCCCTTGAAGTGGAATGAAAAAGTTCAAAAAACACAATTACTTAACCAGTAAGAGGATTGTAAGGGATTGAGTTTTATCCATTGCATAGAAATAAATAGGAAGGTCCAAAACAATGAGAGTAGAAAGTGGCCCATCTTAGCATTAATTCATTGTAACTAGTCTATGTAATAAGAGAAAAGAGGAAAAATCATTAAGATGATTGAAATCTAAGAATTAAGACTTACTGGTTGAAACTAACTGAATGTTGAATTGATGAGTTGAGGTTGATTGGTAGGATTGTATGGGAGCTTGATAGATTAAATGTAGTTTCTAGATTGCTCTATATTCTTTTTCATCCTTATCACTTTGAATAAGAAAAGAAGATTTATTGTGTGGGTCATTGGGTGGTGGATAAAAAGGGTAGCTTATGTAGTTTTCATGTCACATGCATAAAAAATTATGGGGTGTTCTGCCACATCCCATAAATTTATTCTTTTTTTATGTTGTTCCAAGTTAGTGTTTTTTATTAGATTAGGAGGCATAGGAATATTAGTACTTTTTTCCATCATTTTAATTTCCATATATTGCTCTCAACAGACAGATTTGGAATTTATTTGAACTAAGATTCAAAAAAATAGCCTTCTCGTATGGATAAAGTGCCACTTGACCCATATCATCATCAAAATTTATCGACCTTGCTGGAAATTGAGATGATCCTTCCGTAGATATTTTGATATAAATTTGTCAATAGTTACTCACTAGGATTGAGATGCCTTTCCTCTAGGCTTAACCATTTATGCCAATTAGAGAAGGTGTTGGGTTTCCCCGAGTAATCATTGACTTTGTGTAAACATTTGAGTGATCATATTAAGTCATACACTATTTAAATAATTTTCATCTTGGAGCTTAGGTAGGTTTTTCCATGAGTCGTGTGAGAACATGGCAATTTGACCATATCAAATTTCGCAAAAATAGTACTTATTGGATTTTTTGCATGCCTTTCCTAACTAAGTTCCAAATAGATCATTCTTAGTAATTAAATTTTATTCGGATGAGATATTCTATTGGGACATCTCTTGCATATTTTCTTAACCAAATATGTTTGCATAAATCTTGTCCACCGTCCAACCATCTCCACTAGATCTTGTCTCATAAAACTATGGTTAGGGTTGATTTATCTCTTCAAACAACTTCTCCCTTAAGCTCCAACCTACAAATTTTATCCCAATTCACTAGTGAGTATTTTATTTCCATCTTGGCCCATTCCCACAAGAAGGATCATTCCATGTTATGGATGAAGCTAAAAATGGTGGAAAACACCATAAGTGAATAACAAAGGTAGATTGGAAGTGTAATAAAAATAGATTTCAAAATAACTAATATTTTGGCTAAATTGAGAGCATGAAAAGTCGAGTAGTCCATCTTGTTATTAAATTTTATAATGAGATCCACCAATAAATTATGCTTTAGAGAATTGTATACAGGTGGAGCTCCTAAGTATTTTGAGGGAAGTTTTCTTACTGTAAAACCCAGTAGCATTACTAGGATATTTTTTAAGGATTTAAATAATATGTCTAAGTATAGTATTATAGGAGATTATTGTAATTAGAAAAGTCATATGTATATAATATAGGCAAATATTCAATAAAAAACATGTATTCTACCATTAAAACTCATACATATTTGATGAATTCATCCATTTAATCATATATACGTAAAAAATGATTTTTTAACCAAATTGGTGAATATTGTTTTCCAAAAATGTCCAAAAAATAGCCAATTTGTGAAATTTCACGAGAAAAATTTTCCTTCAACATTACCATATGGTTTTACATGGTTAGTGGTTTTTCAAATAAAAATAACTTGACATATGGATTTATTGATTCCCATACATGAGGAAACAAAATTTTCCTCCAAAACATAGATAAGCCTCTACCTTCATGAATTGTTGGGAATCCCATCCACATGGTGTCATCTACAATTTGGTGATGTAATAGTGGGAGGTATTGTCCAAAGAGACACCAATTTTTGATCTATTTGTCAAAAATAATTTCTTTGAGAGCCCTGCATAATCCATTAGTAACCAATATCAGGAGGAATAGGGATATACGATCTCCTTACAAAATGCCTTAAGAAGCAGTGAAGGGAACAATAATATATCCATATCCATTGAGCATAATAGAAAAAATCTAAATGAAATAAGATATTTGATACAACTAATCCATTCTTGGTCAAATCCAAATGCTTGAAGTGTTTGAAAAATATAATTCCAATTGAGTTTTTCAAAGTATTTACAGGGATCCAAGTTAAGCAACAAGCCCAAATTTTTTGAATTTTTTAGGGAATTAATGTTTTCATAAGAAATCATGATACCATCCATTTTTTTTCCTTCAACATGTTTTGTTTTATTAACCAAGATAGGAAGTGGGAGGATAGGTAAGGTGATTGGAAATTATTTTGTTGATTACCTTGTGGGACACAATGCAAAGGGAAATAGGTTTGAAGCCCCTTTGGTCCTCCACCCTATATTTCTTTCGCACTAAAAATGATGAAGGTGGCATCTACATCTCTTAGTATATATTTATACTCTATTGCTTCTTCCAAAGCTTCTCATAGATCATTTCCTATTATTGTCCACCAAGCCAGGAAGAAATTTGGTATAAAACCGTTTGATCTACAAAAAAATTTTATCATGTATATGACCACATATTCCACTTCTTAGATGATGATTTCATGTAAGAGGGTCTCATTCTATTCCCTATTGACTAGTGAAGGAATACGTTGCACAATTTTTTGTCTAGCTTCATTTTGATGTAGCATAAGGTTCCACAATAGATATTTGTACCTCACAAGATCTTGCACCATATCCTCATGGTATTGAACCTTGGAGTTTTCCTATTTTTCCAAGGATAAGATTTAATTATGATGATGCTTTTGAAGCTTCAATTTATGGAATAAGGCAATATTTTTTCCCCTTTCTTCAACCAAAATATTTTAGACTTCTGTTGCTAGAGGACATCTTCCTACTTTCGTTGGTCCTTGAGTTGGTTGAGCATTCTAGATTTATCCTTGATTAATTTACATAACCTACCTTGGTGAATGTCTTCTTTTTGGATTCTATCCACTTAGGCTTCTAAGTCTTGTTTTGATTGGAGTATATTCCCAAACTTTTCCTTCTTCCAAATCTTGAGTTTTTATTTCAAGTGTTTTAATTTTGATGCAATTGATACATAGCCATGGCTTCTATGTTTTCCACTTCATCCAACCATTCCTTGAAACTGCTATGAAAATATAAGCATTAGATCCATAATTTTTTCAATTTTAAAGATCAATTCCTTGGAGAATATTTCCCTCCTATTTTTAGCTTCATTTTCCAATGATCTAACTCATGGCTTCTGAGGATGGAGGCCTACATAAATATATCTTTTTCCATTAAATTAGCTACGATGATACATATATGCATACATACATACATACATATATATTGCATTGATGCTCCTTTTTGTGAACCTCCTTTACATTTGATCTGAATCTTGGGGGGAGGCCCCAGAGATCTAAAAAAATGGAAAAAGGAATCCACCCATTGTATTCATCCATTCATGTTATTCATCCACCCATGTTATCCATCCACCCATAGAATTTACCTATGGTATTGTAAATGCCATCAACCCATGGTATTCATCCACTCATGGTATTTATCCACCCATGGAATCTACCCATGGTATTATAAGTGCCATCAACCCATGGTATTTACCCATGGCATTGTAAGTGAGATCCACCCATGTTATTTACCCACCCATCAAATTTACTTGTGGTATTATAGCAAAAAAAATGCTATAAGTAACAAGTCACATTTTGTAAAATGACAGATTGTCCACCATAATGTAGCTCTTACAATTATTCTCTATTTTATTAAAAAAAAAATTGTGGTTTTATTTACGGTGTGTTCTCTCCTTTTTCTCTCATTCTAAATTTGCAGACCTTGGGGGCCTCCCCCAAAAATCCATTTCATTTTTTTAGATCTTATGGAGAGGCCCCCAATATCTAAAAATTTCAAATGGATTTTGGGGGGAGGCCCCCAAGATCGGAAACATTAGAATGCCAGAAAAAGGAGAGAACACACCGTAAATAAAACTACAAAGAATTTTTTATTAAAATAGAGAATAACTATAAGAGCTACATTGTGGTGGATGATCTGTCCTTTTACAAAATGTGACTTGTTACTTATAGTATTTTTTTGTTACAATACCATAGGTAAATTCCATGGGTGGGTAAATACCATAGGTGGATCTCACTTACAATACCATGGGTAAATACCATGGTTGAATGAATACCATAGGTGGATGCCACTTATAATACCATGGGTAAATTCCATGGGTGGATAAATACCATGAGTGGATTAATACCATGGGTCGATGCCATTTAAAATACCATGGGTAAATTCCATGGGTAGATGGATAACATGGGTGGATGAATAACATGGGTGGATGAATACCATGGGTGGATGTCATTTTCCAGTCGGATCATTCATCCCTCCTTAAGAAGCAATGGCCCCATTGCATGAAGTTCCCTCCTGAGAATACTTTGTTAAATATGAACAACCATTGAAGAGAAGGGTTTTGTGTAGTTAACCCATAACCGTGATAAATGAAGATTTGATGATCCGGATTTATGCAAGAACGCAATAGAATACAGAAATAACCATAAACATAGAAATACAGCGGAAATAAGGCTTCATTTCATTAATATCAAATCACAGAAATATGCTTACAAACATGATGGAAATAAAATAGCGAGGGTGCTGGTAGCGAATCTCTGAGAAGAGATGTGGCGGCTACCAACCTCTGAACTATGTTACAGTGAGGCTCGAGGGCCTATTTATTATGGAGAAACAATGGAGAACTATAAACGTCCAAAAACCTTACCCTAGGAGATGAAGCGCCAAAAATATGGGCCCCATTTGGGTAAATTGGTGTTTCAAATTCCCGGGGATCTAACTTCAGCATACTATCTCCGTTTAGGGCTTCAAAATGGTTCTGGAAGTTTAGGACCCAAAAAACTACTAAAAATAGTAAGTTGTGAAAAAAACTGAAAGAGACAATGGTGGGGCCCTAGGTGGAATAGGCGGGTGGCCACCAATATCCACCTGGATAATTCCTCCCCCCTTAGGAAGCAATGGTCCCCATTTCGTTGAGTTCCCCCATGATATGAGGAAAATTTTGTTGAACTTGGTCCATAGTGAACCACTTTCCTTGGTGCAGGAGTTGGCCAGCTTTGAAAACCCAATACAGTTGGATCTTCTGTCGATGAGTGTTCTTGATTTTCATGTCCATGATACAGTCTATGGTGGCCTGTTCCATGCAGTTTGGGTTTAACTCTTTTGGTGTGAGTTCTTCTACAATGTCAGACGTGTCCAATAGAGGTGGGAATTAGGGACGAAGGTGGTCTACATTGAATACTGGGTGCAGAGCAAGGAATGGTGGAACACTAAGCTCGAAGGCATTATTCCCTACAGCCTTGGTGATGGTGTACGACCCATATCGGAATGGGCGAATCTTGCGGTGGGGTCTAGTGAGGCACTCTTTCTGTAAATGTAGCCACACTTTTTTGCTCACCTAGAAGTTTTGTGGCACCCGATGTTGCTCATGTCACTGCTTGTACTTAACATTGGCTCTATACAATATTTCATGAACCTATTGGAAGATGTGATAAATGCTCTCGATGAAGTTTTTTGCATTGTTAGCTTCAGACTGGACATGAGATGAATGAGCCTAAGTAGTTGCAAATGGCATGGCTATATCAATGGGACATAGTGGCTGGAATCCCAAGCCCACCTGAAAGGGGTTGTGGTCGGTTGAGCTATGGAGAGCCCGGTTATAACTATGTTGTACATAGGGAAGGATCTCATCCCATGTGCGTGGATTCTTTGAATTTTACATCTGCAGAATGTGTACAATCATCCTATTGACGACCTTTGTATGGCCATCAGTTTGGGGATGGAAAGCTGTGGACTTGGTGAGCTTGGTGTCCAACATTGACTGGAGGCTGGACCAAAATGTGCTGAGGAACATGCTGTCGTGATCTGATATGATAGACTGTGGGATCCCAAAGATCACCCACACTCTTTCAAAGAAGAGTTTAATAGTGGCTTCTACTTTGATATTCTTCTTGCAGGCCTCCATAATGGCCATCTTTGAGAATTTGTCGAAGACCATGAAAACATAGTCATTTCCATGCTTTGTAGAAGGAAAGCCTAACATGTAATCCATGGAGATGGATTCCCAAGGTCAACTAGGGGTAGGTAGTAGAGTATAGAGCCTTAGCTTCTTGATGGTCAGTCTGGCAATGGCACAAGCAGTGCAAGATTTTATTTACTTCCTGACATCCTGTCGAAGGTTCGGCCAATAGAAATACTTCTACAGTACTGCCACTGTTTTCTCGACCCAAAAATTCCCAGCGACTCAACTGTAGTGTGATTCCCATATCATCTTGGCACTCTCACTTGAAGTAACACAAAGGTGTCCCAGGTGACATAATAGTGCATCTTGGAGGTGAAAATTTGGAACTTGCACACCCCCCAAGAGCACCTTGTATGTGTAGCTGAATTTTGGATCGCTCTTGTAGAGAAGCGGCCAATCAAAAGTCTCATGCCCACAAGAGTTGAGAATGGTGGCTATGGCCACGATCAGTGGTCGACTGAGGCAATCTGCAATATTGTTGGTGCTACCCTTCTTTTACTTGATCTTCAAATAAAATTGTTGTAGATATGTGGACCAGTTCTGATGGTGATCATTCTACAACTTCCCTTGTGTCTGTATGAACTGCAGGGGTCAGTTGTCTATGTGGATGATTATATCCTTCCTTAAAATGTAATGCTTCCATTTTCGACAAGCCTGCATAATGGAATACATTTCTTTGTCATAAGTGGGATACTTTCAAACTGTGTCAGACAATGTCTCACTGTGATATGCCATTGGATGCCCCTGTTGAGTAAGAACCGGCCCAATAGCATAGTCAGAGGCATCTGTCTTGATCTCAAATGGTTGTTGCAAGTCTGGTAATGTGAGCACTAGGGAAAAATAGAGGCAATGTTTCAATTCTACGAATGCCTTAAGTTGAGATTCCGACCAACAGAATTTTTCTTTCGCTCCACGCTTGGTGACTTGACTCAAGGGCCAAGTGATATGAGATAATCCCAACACGAACCTACGGTAGAAATTAGAAAGACCTAGAAAGCTGCGAAGCTCTGTTAGGGAGGTTGGGGCTGGCCAATCCCGAATGACGTGGATCTTGGCTGGATCCACATGCACCCCCCTTTCATCAATAATGTATCCCAGATATTAAACTTGGGTCATGCCAAAAGTGCACTTCTCCAAATTGGAACACAACTTGTGTTGCCACAGTGTTTGGAGGACTTCTCGGATGTGGTGGAGGTGCTCTTCCAAAGTCTGGCTAAAGATCAGAATGTCATTCAAGTATACCACTACAAATGAGTTGGTGAATGGATGCAAGATGTCATCCATCAACCTCATGAAGGTTGCGGGAGAATTTTTCAATCGCAAAGGCATGACGAGCAATATGAAAAGGCCCTCCTTGGCTTTGAAGGTAGTCTTCCACACATCAGAGGGTTCGATTAGTACCTGGTGATACCCAGAATTCAAGTCGATCTTCCTGAAATATTTTTCCCATTTGAGTTGGTCCAAAAGGTCATCAATCCATGGGATCGGGTACCTATTCCAGACAGTGATATTATTCAACACCCAATAATAAATACAAAGTCTCCAAGTCCCATCCTTCTTCTGTACCAACACGATTGGGCTCCCACAGGGCAATGAACTTGGCTAGATGTGATCCTTTTGCAACATCTCCTAAATTTTCCTCTTCATTTCATCATTCTCCAGAACAGAGCGCCTATAGATCAGTCCATTGGGTAGCGGTGCACCTGGGTCAAGTTAATGGGGTGCTTGACCTCACAGTGTAGAGGCAACCCTATGGGTGAGGTGAAGATGTCCTCGTACTCCTCCACAACCTTTTCCATTTGTTGTTGTCATGCAGAGGAGCCATGTCTAGAGGTCGTCGCTACAGTCTTCTTCTTGCCCTAGGGACAGATCATCAGGAATACAAATTTCCTGGTTTGGGAAATGAGATTACTGCATTGTTTTGCAGTGACCAAAGAGATAGTGGGAGATGATTTTACCTCTAGTATCCTGTAAAATTTATTTCCCAAAGTAAGAATAACAGCGCGAGGCCAGGACTCATACACAACATGTCGCTTCCACAAGTATGGTTGGCCTAATAATACATCAGAAACATCAATAGGAGCAATGTCACACAATAACTGTTCCTTGAAGGGCTTGATGTTATAGGGAAGGTAGCACTGTTGGCTGATGTGAAGATCCTGTCCTTGGTGAAGCCACCCAATGGTGTATGGTTGTGGGTGCATTGTGGTTGGCAAGCCCAACCGCTTCATGACATCTGCTGAAATGAGGTTCTTTTGGCTCCCATTGTCGACAATGAACCATAGCGGGGAACCCTTTACCCACATTTGCTAGTGGAAGAGACACCCTGCCTCGTCTGGATCTTCTGGTTCCTCCTTCTGGATCTTCGTAGTGGCAACAGTGGCATTGGGCTCTGCATCTATAATTTGCTTCACTTTTTCATTCACCTTATCAGGTTCTGATTCATAGTCAGAGAATGCATCTGATTCAGAAGCCCTCATCTCAGGCACCAGCAACTGCTTGGCCCGACATTCACTTGTGTTGTGAGTGGAGCTCTTATGGAACTCACACCACTTTCCCTTGTCCTTATTTGGCTTCGCAGTGTTGTTATTTTCTTGTGTCTTTGGCAGGTTGTCTTGGGTTTCCATGCCTTGGCTTTTTTCTTTTTTATGTGATTTGGGGGCACCTTTCCTTTTATTTTGATTTTCAGATCCAAAGTCTCGCTTATTCTGTTTGAATTTCTTCTCAATCTTGGAAACATACTGGTATGTCGTACCAAGCGAGGAGATGTCGAGGAATTCCATTTCCTCCTGAATGTGTTTGTGCAGAAAACCATGATACTTTAGCACCAAATGTTTATCTGAATCTTTGATACACAAATTTGTGTGTAGGGTATGGAATGGATTCGTTAGCTCATGCAAATCTTGATCCCTTTGTTGCCGCAGTGTGGTCCATTGTATGTACTTGTTGTCATAACTCCCCATAGGATAGTATTGTTCCTTGATGGCATCTCATAAATAATTCCAAGTGGGTATGACTGAGAATAGAGAGGGTTTTGTCTCATCCTTTTTCTCACAGTAGGTTTCCCACCAGTCCTTGACATGGCGGGGAGTTTTGAGGAGTGCAAAAATAATCTTCTCCCAGTCAGAAAAGTCATGAACCAAGAAATATCCTTCTAATAGATTCAACCATCTATCTACGACATCTACATCTATTTGATCCAGAAATATGGGAATGTCAAATTTTACTGTTACCTGAAAGGGAGTCACGCCTCCAGAGTGGTTGCTGGATGCAGATGCGCCGTCGATGGGCAGTCGTTGAAGGATCTAGGAAAAGTTATCCATCATCACGTTCCTTTGTTTTTCGAGGGCCTCCTTGAGCAATATTTTTATAAGATCTCCTACTCCCTCATCTTTCTTTTCGTCCCCCATGGGCATCCGCCGGGGTTTGCGAGGCTGATCTTGCAAAGGCTCCACCATATCGAGCCCTAACTTCTTATACCCCGACCTCATTAGGGACATGCAAAGAAGTATCGAGAAAAAGTAGACCGCTTTGATACCACTGATCTGGATTTATGTAGGAATGCAACAGCATACAGAAATAGCCATAAACATAGAAATACAGTGGAAATAAGGATTCATTTCATTAATATCAAATCACAGAAATATGCTTACCACATGATGGAAATAAAATAGCTAGGGTGCTGGTAGAAAATCTCTGAGAAGAGATGTGGTGGCTACAGTCCTCTGAACTGTGTTACAATGAGGCTCAAGGGCCTAGTTGTTATAGAGAAACAATGGAGAACTCTAAACGTCTAAAAACCTAACCCTAGGAGATGAAGTGCCAAATTTATGGGCCTCGTTTGGGTAAATTGGTGTTTCAACTTCCCGGGGACGTAACTTCAGCATACTATCTCCGTTTGGGGCTTCAAAATGGTTATGAAAGTTCCGGACCCGAAAAACTGCTAAAAATAGTAAGTTGTGAAAAAAAACTAAAAGAGACAATGGTGAGGCCCCAAGTGGAATAGGCAGGTGGCCACCAATATCCACCTGAATCATTTGAGGATAGAGATACCCTGTAATTCTTGTGACCAACTCTAATATTGATAGTGCACAGCCTAGAAAATGGACTTCAATGAAGTACGGGTTTGCGGATGACCCATCACCATGAAAAATGAAAATCTGAGGATAAAGATACCCTGTAATTATTATGACTAGCTGTGATGCTACCATTGTGTGGCTTAGCAAATGGACTTCAATGAAGTGTGGGTTTCTAGATGTCCCCGAATCATGAAAGATGAATATCTAAGGATAGAGATACCTGGTAATGCTTGTGACCAGTTGTGATACTAACAATGTGTGGACTAGCAAATAGATTTTGATGGGAAGGATTTTGTGCAGTTGACCCATAACCGTGATGTTGATTGTTGATGAAGTAGCAGGTGCCTACATAGCCTGAGGTGGGAGGGAATGTATCCAAATAATCCAAGCCGAACATTGCTATGCTGAAACTGATGAATGTAAAGCAAGTTCCTACTAAAACAGGGTGGGAGGGCACGTATCCAAAGGGAACCTACTCTAAATGCTGCTCCAGATTTAAAAGGGGCATAACTCGGTCAATATAACTCAGGATATTTAATATAAAATATTTTTAGAAATAGAAGGATCATTCCACATCTTCCTATGTGTTTGAAATCCTTATCTAGACACCCTAGAAATCCATATTCACAATTCAACAATACCTTCATCATAAAAGTTCTGAAAAAATAATTGATTTTAAATCAATGGTATCTCCCTCATCCGAACTTGAATTCAATTTTTTGTTTTTGAAAATGGGTGACTTTTTAAGAGGAGCTCAGATATGTAATTCATTTTTTGAAACATTGCATAAAAAATTAACAAACTGATAGGATAGCCGCAATCAACCAATTTTCATCATAAAAATTTATGCAACACAACTAATTTTAAATCAACGATATCTCCCTCATTCGGACTCTGATTCGGCCGATTTTTTTTTTTGAATTTGAGTATTTTTTCGCAAGAAATCTAGATCTGTTATTTTGTAAATGTGTCACAAAAAAATTAATATATGATCTACAAACTCCCCACCCAATAAATATTCCTGCAAAAAAAAATATATCTTCCCACTTGGCCAAAGAAAGTGCTCGGTGGAGGTTGTGGCACATGCATGAAGTTTGTTGCAAAAATTTGAAACTCAAATATACTTCAAACCCACATTCCTATGGATTCATAACATCAATATGATACCGCCAATATGGATCCTGGGGGAACTTCCCCAAGATCTAAAATGTTGAAATGGATTTTGGGGGGGAGGCCCCCAAGATCTGTAAAATTAGAATGCCAGAAAAAGGAGAGAACACACCGTAAATAAAACCGCAAAGAAATTTTTTATTAAAATAGAGAATATATTTAAGAGATACATTCTTGTGGAGAATCTATCATTTTAAAAAATGTGACTTGTTACTTACGGCCTTTTTTTGTTACAATACAACAGGTAAATTCCAAAAATGGGTAAATACCATGGGTCGATCTCACTTACAATACCATGGGTAAATACCATGGGTGAATGAGTACCATGGGTGGATGCCACCTATAATAGCATGGGTAAATTCCATGGGTGGATAAATACCATGGGTGGATGAATACCATAGGTCGATGCCATTTACAATACCATGGGAAAATTCCAAGGGTGGATGGATGACATGGGTGGATGAATAAAATGGGTGGATTAATACCATGGGTGGATGAAAATTTCCACTCAGATCAATGGTTATTCCATGTTTGTATGACATTAATAGTGCCTAGATGAAAGATATCGGAAAAATTCATTAAATCTTGAAATGGAGTGTACATTTCCTTTCATTCCATGATACCCCATCTTTTTTCTCTGATATATTTGATAAAATTGAAATATCCATGAAAAATCTAGGGAGAGGGGGATGATTGGAAGGATGATCTTCATGTTGCAACTAACGAAAATAATCTTCTCTCACGACATTGAGGGACCATATACATTTGAGA
This sequence comes from Pinus albicaulis, assembly GCA_034641835.2. NCBI lineage: Eukaryota > Viridiplantae > Streptophyta > Pinopsida > Pinales > Pinaceae > Pinus > Pinus albicaulis. The sequence continues at coordinate 196,734,177 of CM076581.1, forward strand.
TAAATAAAAATTTTAAAGACCCAATAAGCTATAATTGGATGGTAAGAATTATAAAAGAGAGGAAGATGTTGATAACTAATACTTATTGAGTGCTTTAGATGATGGAAAAGTCATCAGATTAATATTCAACATCTAGCACTATTGATTGGTAACATTGTCCCCATATATCGTTAATTTGACTTATGCCTTCACATGAAGTTTTAGTGTCCTAGATCATCACAATGGTTGAATGTTTTAATTTCCATTTCACTTTTAGAAGTGTCTATTTTCCTTCATAATTGAGGCCTCTAATGTTCTAACGGAGGATATTTGTAGAGGGGAGGATATATTTGTGGAGGGGAGGAGGAAAACCTTAGAGATCAACATGACTCCACCCATGTTAACTAGGATTTCTCCTAATTCCTTCAATATTTGTTGATTTACCTTCCTTTCCTTTTCTATCCATATTTTTCTGGATTTGTGTATCCTTCATGGATTAGACATGAATGTAAGTGAACTATCACTTTTTTGAAAAATCAAATATTTTTATGATTATTGTTGTAATTTGAGAATTTCCCTAAGAATTTTGACTTCGTACTCACAGAAAGAATGACAGCCTTTTCCATTCAAATATTTTTCAATATTAGAGAGTTCAGGTCATTTAGGTCCATTTCTTCAACATCCTTATTTGGGATGGCTATCTTTCATTTTGTTGAAAGAAGATATTGTATCACTAGTTCCAAGAGGTTTGCATATGGGGGTAAAGAATATTCTTTAGACAGTTTGGGATAGTTGGAGTTTTACATATGTATCTCTAGGGGGGTGATTAAAGGAGAGATCTAATGGTTTAAGATTGGAAAGGGATATTTTTTTTTTTGATAATTGGGGTTTTTCTAGAGTGTGGTGATTGTGGTGATAGGAGGAGGGTCTACAACAATAACAATGGCTATTTGACCTTGAGAAGCCATCCTACTTAGGGGCATGGGCATCATTCAAAGGTGAAACAAGGGAAATAGGGGGGAATTCCAATATAGATTCCCATATGAATGAAATCACCATCATATGAACAGAATGTGTTCATAGTCTATGGCTTGTTTCTGAAGTTCATATTGAGAGTATACATTAGTGGGTTCAAGTAGGGGTTTCAAGATATTTATGTATGAATAAATATAGGCATAAGGTATGTACCTATTTTTTTTTTTTCCGCCATTTAAGAATTAAATGAATACATCTAAATCCACATTGGATCTACCATGAAATATTATTTTTAAGGGACAAATCTTGCTATCCAAATGTCACATACCCAATTTAAGAGACTATTTTTATTTTCTACTACAACTGAGGCATTAGTTGCACTGGCATCCATCCTTTGAATTTTTCAAAGTTTGTCTTGTTATTGTAACTTTTTCAGGATAAATTATATATATTATTCTATTTTCATTTATAATAACCCCATACCCTCCTGGTCATGCAGAAATACTATACAACAACGATATATATCCAAATTAATATTATCTCTCTCTTCAATAGAAATTATATTTAATTTATCCAAACTATATAATATATGGTAAATTAAATAATCTATGAAATTATCTGAATATATAATTTATAAAAATTATATATCCAAATTAATAATATTTTCCTCCTGTATACCTCATGTTTTCACATTGCTCCATAACGGTCCTTACAAACCCCTTAATATCGTAATAGTTTACACCTTACTGTAGAATTATATTCTAGATGAAATTCACACTTCCTTGTGATTAGAATGGTTATTAATTTTATTTTTATCATGGGATAGACAATGTTTATTATTAATTCCATTGTGACGAATACGAGGGTTCTTTTAATACTCCTTTTGGTATGGTGAATCCATTCCCAAGGTGGGTCGCTCCTATGTTATCACTGGTTGCATGTACTATGCCCTTATGAAAAGTTAAATGGTGTGCATGGTCTGGCAATGGTATCACAATCCACTATGAACACGTATTCTCTGCCCATGTAATGTTCAGATAGATCTGTCAAACATTTCTACATGAACACTGGGACAGATTTCCAGCAGATCAATGGTGGAGGTTGCTCTACCATAACCCTAACCCAAACCCCTTTCCAATTTTCGGTTTCATTATTTTGCATTTCATTGAGTCGATCTGCAAGGGAATGGTTTGGTCAGTTCCTCTGTAGCCATGAAAAGTGTTCTGGGAGGTTGGCAACTGGACTAAGGCCCCAGTCGTCGCAAATATCCATCCCCATGAATTCCATGTATGATGCAGCTTAGGTTGTCATTTTATTAAGGGAAATTTCTACTACACATACCATTTAAATTTTCTCTATTCTGATTATAACATTGCATAAATGGTTTTATTTATTTCCTATATTAATATGGTTATAAATTTATAGTAATGGGTTCGTTGGACTTACCTGTCACCTACGCATGTTTCCTATTGGTGCGCACAGTTACACACTTGAAGGTTTTAGATTTAAACTTCAATTATTCCTTTGGGTGCACCAAATTTTTTAATTATTCAAGAAACTCTTCGCTTCCAAGTAAATTTTATGGAAATCGCATTTTCATGGACTGTAGCCTCAAGTTCATATTGTTGTTCACTTAATTTCAGCTCTACATTGTTCTTTTACTTGGTGGTCAGAGATTGCTCTATTATAGTTCATATTGTATCCTATTGTTGATAGGGGTAATACTAATAATCTTTGTAACCTCAGTCCTGTTGCAATTTCTGAACAATTCCGAATGCACAGAGGAAATGAAAATTCATCAGCTCAACACAGAGATTAAAACAAAAACTGTGGACAGAGGATGTGGTGCTGAACATATATTTCATTAATAAAAAAAACTAATTGTTACAAAATATGACTCCTCAGAACTTATGTTGTTCTGGTTTCACACAAAAAAAAACTACTGCTGGCTGCTACACACACAGTGCATAAAAAAAACTTCTTTTCTGCTCTCTGTCTTCCTTTCATTGCTTCGCACACATCACTCTTTTTCACATTTTGTCTCTATGTTTTTCCTTTCTTCCTTTGGGCAAGAAATTACATTACACACAGTCAATACCATGCACTTATAGCATATTACATTATATATATATATCAAAATATATAGGCAAATTTTAAAATATTAAACATTAAACTTATGTTGCGGCACATATATAAAAAAAACATAAACCAAAGTTTAAAAAAAAAAAATGTACCGTTGTAAAAAAAAACATAAAAATAACTTTATGAATTGCATATTCTATGGGGTCAAAATCTTAAGCTAGAGCCCTTTCCTTTACCCCGCGAAACTCATTTGATTGGTCCAGAGGAAGGTGACATCACCTCCTCCGGTGGGTTGCCTTCACCCTTCGCAGCTCATTTTGGATGCCCCCCGGAATGTTGTTGTTGCGTGTTTAATGTGGTTGGCGGAGGATTTAATGCTGGTAGATGTTGTGGATAAGACTACCATTGCATGAAGTGCAAATCGAACAAGTAGTTGTTGCTGCCGTCTGTCAGGAGCTCCCATCAACATTAAACATGTCATCCTTATGCTCTGCGTACAGTATTTGGAATTAATACTTCCAACACTCCCCCTTAATTTCAACTGCTGGATTTTCTTCCATACCCAAAAATTTTATCAGATAATTAAAACTCTTATGCCCCAATGGTTTTGTTAATATATCAACAAACTGCTCCTCTATTCTACAATGTTGTAAAACAATTTCTCCATTGCTCACTAGCTCTCTAATGTAGTGATACTTGGCATCAATGTGTTTTGTTCTCTTATGAAAAACTGAATTCTTTGACAATGCTATTGATGAGCTATTATCACAATAAATTGTTTTTCCTTTTACCTATTCAGGACACAAGCTCCTCAACATTATTCTCATCCAAACTGCTTGACATGTTGTTATTGTAGCTGCCACATACTCTGCCTCTTTTGTTGATAAAGCAACTATTGGTTGCTTCTTGGAAGCCCATGAGATGGATCCCAATCCCAAACTAAACACATATCCATATGTGCTCTTCCTATCATCTACACTTCCAGCCCAATCACTATCCGTATAACCAGTCAATTTAAAATTTTTAGATGGGGAGTATGAAATACCATACCCCTTCGTTCCATTCACATACCTTAGAATCCTCTTGGCTGCCTGCCAATGAGTCTGTTTTGGTGTTTCCATGAATCTGGAAATTAAACTTGCAGCATACATGATATCCGGCCTAGTTGCAGTCAAATACATGAGGCTGCCAACTATGCTTTTATACAAACTTGGATCAAAATCCTTGCTGATGTCTTCCTTGCTCAAAATCCATAACAGTTGGAGTTAGAGCTGCCTTTTTGTTCCACATGTTGAATATTTTCAACACTTCTTCAGCATATTTTTCTTGGGAAATAAAAATCCCATTTTCATTTTGCTCTACTTCTATTCCAAGGAAATATCTCAGAAAGCCCAAATCAGTCATTTCAAATCCACTCTTCATGACTACTTTAAAATCAACAATGAGAGAAACTTCATTGCCAGTAAAGATTAAATCATCTACATATAAAACAACAATAAGAATCTTACCATCATTTTCTTTTATGTAGACGGTGGGTTCTACATCACATTTCTCAAATCCATTTTCATTCAGGTAAGCATCTATCCTGCTGTACCATACTCTTGGTGCTTTCTTCAACCCATAAAGATATTTCTTCAACTTGCATACTTTGTGCTCTTGGCCTTCAATCTCATAGCCTGGAGGTTGTTCAACATATACCTCTTCTTTCAACACTCCATTCAGGAATGTAGATTTCACATACATTTGATAAACCTTCCATTTTTTTTGTACCACTTTTTCTCACTATTTCCATCCTTGCAACCAGTGCCAAGGTTTCTTCATAATCTCTTCATTGTTGCTGCTTGTAGCCTTTGAAAACAAGTCTTGCTTTGTACCTTTCAATTTTTCCTTCAGCATTGCTCTTGGTATTATAGACCCATTTTACTCCAATGACTTCTTTACCTTTAGGGAGGTCCACTAACTCCCATGTCTTACCCTTTTCTATTGCACCAATCTCTTCGTTCATTGCTTCAATCCATTTTTATTCTTTTACATATTCTTCAAAATGAATTAATGAATTGGGTCATCAACATGAAAATACAAAGAAAATAAAGAGTTCAGACCAACATTATCATTTACCTCTCCTTTTTCATAAATATCACTCAAATTTGTGAATCTCGGTCTTCTTGGTGTAGTTAGAGTTTCACTTGAACTCGAGGGAGTTTCAGTTCCCTGTGGTCTGCTTGGAGAAGCACTTCCTTGATTTCTCAAGGTTTTTCTATTTACAGCTTGTGGTGTGGTTTGTTGTGCTTATGGTGGTGCAGGAGGAGCCGCTTGTGGTGGTGGAGGAGGAGCCACCAAGGAGGGATTATTTGTTTCTATCCCTTCCTCTTGTTCTTTGTGAGACACACATGTCCTCACATTCACATTTTCTTTAAGCTTCCATCCCAAGCTTCTTATTCAATAAACTGCACATCTTTGCTTATTATTACTTACTTGGTGGATGGGTTATATAGTTTGTACGCTTTGGACTCATCACTGTATCCAACAAAGATACACTTCTCCCCCTTGCTGTCAAGCTTCTTTCTCAATTGATCAGGGACATGTACATAAGCCACACATCCAAAAAAATTCATGTGAGTGACAAACTGCTTCGTTCCAATCCATGCTTCTTTCGAAACTCTGTTCATGATAGCTTTGGTTGGGAATATATTAAAGATATACATTGCACAATTAACAGCTTCAGCCCATTACTCATTTGGAAAATGTTTTTCCTTCAACATACTTCTGACCATGTCCATGATTGTCCTATTCTTCCTTTCTACAACACTATTTTGCTGAGGTGTGTACCTTATGGTAAACTTCTTATGTATCCCATTCTCCCTACAAAAATGTAGGAACTCTTTGGAGATTTATTCTCCACCTCTGTCAATTCTTAGCACTTTGATGTAGTGCCCACTCTACTTCTCAACATGATCTTTGAAGTGGCAGAACTATTCAAACACTTCACTCTTCCATTTCAGGAAATACACCCATGTATTTCTAGTGTAATCATCTATGAATGTCAAAACATATTTTCTGCCAGTTAAAGAATGTGTTTACATTGGTCCACACAAATATGAGTGGAAAACATCTAAGGGTGTCTTTGCCCTTATACTCTTCCCTACTGGAAAGCTTTCTCTATGTTGTTTGCCCAAGATGCATCCTTCACAAAGGCTGTCCAGTTTCTCAATCAATGGTAATCCTTTTACCATTCCCTTTCTCTGCAACAAGTGCAAGCCTCCAAAATTGAGATGTCCAAATATCAAGTGCCATAACCAGTTTTCATCTTTCACTTCCCCTTGAGAGACCTCTTGTGTCACAGCTGCTACATTTCTTCTTTCCTTCAAGTCTGTTCTGAGCTTGAGAGGAAACATCCTATTTCTTGTCATCTACACCTCTACAATGACTTTCCTTCTTGGAGGTATGTCGATGATTGTGCACACATCATATTTAAAGAATACATTGTAGCCCTTGTTTATGAGCTCTCCAATGCTCAAAAGATTGCATTTCAAGCCAGGTACATAATATACATCTGGCACAAACTTCTGTTCTCCTTTTCTTTTCACGATACTTACTCTTCATTTTCCCATGACAAAGACCTTACTATTAGTCCCTGTTGTTACTTCAGATTTAACATTTTAATCTAGATTGGCAAACATTGCTATTTTTCCAGTCATGTGGTTACTACAACCTGAGTCTAAGAACCATACATCATCTTTTATATCTTGTGCTACATTACATGTTAAGAACACATTCTTCTGGTTCTTTTCTTCTTTTGTAAAATTAGCATTCTAACTATTATTCATGTCATTTTTTTTTCCCTACATTCATTGTCATAGTGCCCATATTTCTTGAAATAATGACATTGGACTTGGGATTTATCATACCTTCATCCATGAGCTTGATGTTGGCTTGAGCCTTCATTCTAGTTCTGATTGCTTCCCCTTCGACCCATGCTTGCAGGGTTGTTTCTTCCTCTGTTTTGGCTTCTGCCTCTTCCTTTGTTGTTTGCTCTGCCTTAACCTCTGCCTTAGCCAAAATAAATTTGAGTCTTAAAAGCTTGTTCCAATGAGGAATTTTTTCCTCTGTACACTTTGTGTTCATAAGACATCAGGGATGTACTAAGCTCATCCATTGTAAATAGGGAGAGATCATTTGTCTCTTCTATTGCCACTACTATTGCATCAAATATTGAGGGTAAACTTCTCAATATTTTCTCCACTATTCTTATTTATTCAAGTGTCTCTCCATGAGACCTTATCTGATTAACAAACCCAATAACATTGGTGAAGAATGAGTCTATGGTGTCTGACTCTTTCATCCAGAGAGTTTCAAAATATCTCCTAAGCATTTGCAACTTTGCTGTCTTCACCTTCTCCATGCCTTGATAGGAAATTTTGAGAATATACCACACCTCCTTAGACTTTTTTGCTTCTGTAATCCTTGGGAAAATACTCTCGTGCACTAATTGAAAGAGATAGAAGAGGGCTTTGGAGTCCTTATTCCTATTATCTTTTAACAAGTCTCTTTCTACTACTGTCAAAGCAACCAACATTGTTGCGTCTGTTCTACTAGCTCTGATATGTCACGTGAAGCAAACAGGGCTCTCATCGTGATTGCCCAATAATCATGGTTCTTCCTGTTAAACTGTGGAAGTTGGGGATTCGTTAGGCTGGTGCCTGCTGCTACCTTCGTAACTGTGCAAACCCAATATTTTTCTTGACTATGTAAGAAAAAACAAAACAATCAAACTCTTTTGACTATGTAAACAAACAGAAGCTTTCTCTCTATTAGAGAAATCCACTTCAACAACCTTATTACAGCTTCTGCAGTGAAGAGCGATCTCTGATTTGTTCACTGAGCGCCTAGACTAGCTCCGATACCATGTTGGAATTTCTGAACAATTCTAAACACACAGAGGAAATAAAATTCCTCAAATCAACACAGAGATTAAAATAAAAATTGCAGACAGAGATGTGGTGCAGAACATATATTTCATTAATAGAAAAATTGACTGTTACAAAATATGATTCCTCAGAACTTACGTTGTTCTGGTTTCACACAAAAAAAAACCTACTGCTGGCTACTACACACACAATGCATAAAAAAAACTTGTTTTCTGCTCTTTTTCATGCTTTCACTGCTACGCACACAGTCCTCTTTTTCACACTCTGTCTCTCTGTTTTTCCTTTCTATCTTCAGGAAATAAATTACATTACACACTGTCAATACCATGCGCTTACATCATATTACATTATATATATATATATATATATCAAAATATATAGCAAAATTTTAAAAACTTAAACATTAAACTTATGTTGTGGCACATATATAAAAAAAACATAAACCAAAGTTTAAAAAAAACAAAATTTACCGTCGTAAAAAAAATGTAAAAAGGAATTTATGCAATCCATATTCCGTGGGGTCAAAATCTTAAGCCAGAGCCTATTACTTTACCCCACGGAACTCATTTGATTGGTCCGGAGGAAGGTGACATAACCTCCTCCGGTGGGTTTCCTTCACCCTTCGCAGCTCATTTTGGATGCCACCTGGAATGTTTTCGCTGCGTGTTTAATGTGGTTGGCGGAGGAGTTAATGCTATTAGTTGTTGTAGATAAGACTGCAATTGCATGAATTTCAAATCGAACAAGTAGCTACTGTCTTCATCCGTCAGGAGCTCCCATCAACATTAAACATGTCTTCCTTCTGCTCTGCATGCAATAGTTGGAATTAATACTTCCAAAAATTCTACCTTACACTGTGAGGAATTGGAAGGTTCATATGCCAAGTATTCTGATTATTCTTTTCATTTCGACAAGTTAGATATATTCCATTCTCCATATTTATTTACTCTTCCTTTGGTGCATTATTAATTGATAACTAGGGATAGTTTAGTAAATATTGTGTCTTATTATTCTGCTATATCTTACTTCATAGTTCCATGGTTCAAGGAGACAACCTACGCCTTTTGTTTCAAACAGTCTGAAACACAAGTAAAATTTATTCATGAGATTTTTAAGTCTTACTCAAAATTCTCCCTTTAATATTCTCCTTACGTAATCTTTACTAATTGCCTTGTCTTGTACGTATTCGCTATGCCCTCATGATTTTTGTATGTGAAATTACTGCACATCTACCTGGAAGCTACTAACCTCTACTACCATCACAACAAGTCGGTCCTTATTTTCTAAATTTCATAGGAATTGCTACTTACTATGATATATTAAGGTTTTCAATGTCACGCCCATTCTACCCACCTGGGGTGTAGATTGGTTATATACAGATTCCCTACCGTCACTGTGGGGTTTGGGCATAACTAACAGATTGTGTTAATACGATTCACCATCATTTTGTAATTTATTTAATTTTCTTTGGACTCCCTCAAATTTTTGTAATTATTTGTCGCATAAGGCTAACTATTTGATATGCTATCTATATAACGAGACTATGAATATTTCATACTCATCGTTGTAATGTATAAATGTTATTATTTACTATTTTTTCCTAAGAACAAGCTCACAGAAGTTTGAATATTACATTATGTTTTTCTTTAAAAAAGCGAAATCTATAATTATTTATTGTTTATATGGATCCCCTTTATTTTTCTCGATGCATTACTATGATTCTCTCTTATTTTATTGTTATTATAATTATAAATTCAAACATAGTATTAATGTGGAAGGGTATCTATACTACCTTTTTCTTGTTGTAAAATTTAATGTCGAAAATTACGAACATAATTAATACCTATGATGTGTGAAATAATGGAGTAGTTCAACTATTTTCACTTTACTATTTTCTTTCTGTTCATTTATCTTTTCTACTCATGCTCTATTATTTATCCTTAATAATCACATGTTAGCATATTTACATAATAATAATTTAGCGAGATATTTTCCACTATTTTTGGTTTGAGGATGTATCTCTGACCATCTCTTAATGGATTCTATCTCGAAACTATATAAAATTGATCAGGTGCTCCAAAAATATGCTCAATTATGAAATTTGTCAGAATGGTGTGGAACCTAAAAGAATGCGTAGATATCATCTTTCTGAATTCAATGCAACTCATTTCGTGGAAAACTGACATTGTATGCTCCCAAAAACGTGTTTTGTTAATTTTCCCAAACAGGTAGAATTTTGGCAAAACTTGTGCAGGCTTCCAGGTCAATGGTCTATAAAACTGAATGGGCACGGTTGACTCATCAATGTTGACTACGTTCACTGAGCCAATCAAGTCTCGTCACTTTTCACTATTCTGTCAGTGCTGATTTTCATATTTTTGTTGGTTGTTTGTTTCCCAACCACTTGCTATTATGTGGCCCAACTGGAGGCTACAACATGGAAGCACAGGGGCCACCAATTGTTTTTAATTTCCAAACTAAATTTCATGGGAATCGACAGCCAGACCTCACTGCAAACAGCGCCATGTATTAACTGCATTGTCTACCGATTTCCTTATTAAACCTTACTTCTGAAACCACATTTAAATTTTATAATGGCAGAGGTTCAGGGTAGGGGCCAAGGCTTATCCCTAGCCCCATCCATGCATAACATATGACTACCGGTTGGGAACCATGGGCGTGGCATGGCGGAGCTCGCCGATTAATTAAAAATATTTTTAATTAACCACGATTATCATGGTTTTAAATTCAAGTTTAAGGTGGCATTATAAAAATTAACTGTATGACAATTTCACCCAGACTTCCGTGAAAATGGCACTTGGTTAGCAGATTATGGGGTGATTTTGTAGGATGATTCCAGATTTTAGGGAATTTGTGGTACGATTAACAACAAAACTAGGGAGGCTCATAACGTTTTCAAGTTTTTGACCAATTTTGGAGTAGAAAGAGGCTAGAAAAGAATTTATTACTGTTATGGAGCTGATGGAATAGGTTTTGAAGCCATTTGAGCACTACACATTTTTGTAATCACAATTTTGAGCATAATGATATAGGGTGAAGCCATTGGAAGCTGGACCAAGGAGGCGTAGCCTAGGAGGGGTGAAATCCTTCATCACTTGCTATGTAGTCATTATTTTTATGGTGCATTTATCTACTCTTTACACTATTTTAGAGTTTTAAACTTATGCTTTATGTGTTTAAAAATTTAACATAAAGGCTCATAAAACTTAGTTCTAACACTTGCAATTTATAAACCCTCAAGCACATGTTCATTAAGATCTTATATAGATGAAGTTTGATATTAGAGCTTAGGTTTTCTTTGTTGTTGTGAGGATTTAATTGTTTGTAAGTTTATGTGATTCTTACAAGGCTAAAGCATAAGAGAGGAGAAGGAAATCTTGTGGTTGTAAGTCCTCAAGTTAGGTCAAGTACAAGGAGAGAAAGTTTCCCATAATCTCCACCACAAATCCTTCCTCAAATTGTAGTTGAAGTTTCAACAATCATGTCACCTAAAGGAGGAGTTGATAATATGTCAGATGAAGAGAAGAATTTCAGAAAATATGTCTTTGACATGACTAAAATGGTGAAGGTTATCTATGAAGAGAGAAATTCGAGATTGCAGGGTGAAATTTCCAAGCCTTGAAAAGGAGAGGGTTCTTCTGCAGGAAAATGGGAGATGAAGACAAGCCTTCAAAAGTAAATGGTGACAAACCACCCTCTTGTACACCATCATCTTCACCTCCATCCTCACCTTCATATTTTTCCTCTTCCACAACCAATGTTACTCAAACACATCCACATACCCCAAGGGTTCATGGTAAAATTCCCTTACTTGATATAAAATTCGAAATACCTATGTATAATGGTGAAGTGAATGTTGAAATACTCGATAATTAGGCTCATAAACTTCAAGTTTACTGCAGGATTCAGAACATCAAATATGATTAAACAAATATTCAATTGGCTTCATTAAGGTTGTAAAGTTTTGCTTTGATTTGGTGGGAATCCAAAACACAAGAGGATATGAAAAATCATGGTAAGGTCTCAAGCTCTTGGATAGATTTTATTAATGCACTTAGAAGAAAATTTTATCAGTTATCTTATACCCAAAAGGATATTATGGATTGACAGAATTTTAGACAACTAAAGGGTAAAAGTGTGCAAAGTTACACTCAAGAATTTATAAGGTGTTTGATATTAGGTGTAGACTTGAATTCACAAGACACTTTGTTGAAATCTATTGGGGTTTTACACATTTATTTAAGGCATACTATCCTTATGTTTAATACTACAAGTTTAGATGAGGTTTGTTTCTAGGAAAATCATCATGAAGCAACATGGAAAAAAATTTCACAAGAGGGTAGCAAGAAGCCATTCACAAGTGGAGACAAGGGTAGGAGTAAGTTCAAATTCAAAGGGAAAGGAAAGAATATTTCATCTGTCAAAAATGTAGGAGAGAAATTAACATGAAAAAATTGTTCGGAAAAGGGTCATGATGAATATCATTGTTGGAAGCTTCATCCTGAGATGAAACCAAAGAAGTTTAAGAAAAAAGGGAAGCAAAAGATAGCTGCAACTACACAACATGACTTAGGCTTCGATTCGGGAGATGAAACAAATATCACAGCAATGGGAATGAAAGGTAAGGACATAGCAAGCGCCATCTCTTCAAGTTGTCGTAATGATACTCAAGGTGAGAAAACTATAATTGAACTTTTCCATATTCAGGTTATTTTAAAGTACACTAAAATTGATACACTCTTTGATACTGGTTCAAAAAAAAAAATATTTTTGAAGACTTAGTCAAGAATTTAAATTTAGAGGCCATTCCTCATCCAACACCTTATCCTTTTGGTTTGATATGCAAGAATGAAAACTTACAAGTTACGAGGAAATGCATACTCACATTTGCAATTACAACAAACTTTCTTGATGAATTTGAACTTGATGTAGCTCCACTTGATATTTCCGGAGTTGTTTTGGGAAGCACATATTTCTGGATAAGAAATCTATTTTTTATCTCCATGAAAACAAGTATCACTTATTCAAAGATGGAATCGAGTACATTGTTAGAGAACATCTACAGAAACTAACTCTTGCACTTGTAAATGCCAAAAAAATGAAGAGACTCATTAACTCTATCAAGACTTTTGTGATTTTAATGGTAAAACAAAAGAATGATGTTCAGAATGAATCTTTTCAAGGTTGTGACTCAATATTGAAATATTATTTGGTTGGGGTTGTTAACCAATATGGAAAGATGTTTCAGGAGCCAAAAGGATTTCCTCACAAGAGGGGAATCCAACATGAAATACAATTGCAACAAGATTTTCCTCTTCCTAACATTGGCATATACATGATGTCACTTATGGAAAGTGCAGAAATTAAAAAGAAAATTAAAGAATTGTTGGAAAACTAGATCATCAGACCAATTACCTCGCCATGTGGGTCTCTTGTTATTTTGGTGCCAAAGAAAGATGGAACATGGCACATGTGTGTGGACTTTCGTGCATTGAACAAAATTACGGTAAAGAACCATTACCCACATCCTAGAATTGATGATTTACTTGATCAATTGAAAGATGCAAAGTATTTTACTAAGTTGGCATTAAGGAGTGGCTATCATCAAATTAGAATCTTTGAAGGTGGCATATGGAATACAACATTAAAAACAAAACAAGGTTTGTTTCAATGGCTAGTTATGCCTTTTGGTCTTTGCAATGCTCCTACTACCTTTATGCGTGTGATGAATGATGTATTGAGGCCATTTCTATAGAATTTTTGATTGTTTACTTAGCTAAAATCTTGATTTTTAGTAAATCTCGTGAAGAACATGGCATGCATGTCAAAGGGGTACTTAATGTCTTGAAGAAAGAACAATTGTTTTTAAAGATGTCAAAGTGTGAGTTTGGAAAATCTTGTTTAGTGTATTTGGGTGATATTGTTTGAGGATGTGAGTTGAAAATAGATCCCTCCAAGGTGGATCATTTTGAATTGGCCAAAGCCAAAAACAATTATGGAGGTAAGAATATTTTTGGGAGTATTCCAATATTGGAGGAATTTTATTGCTAACTTTTCTTCTATCGCAACTCCTTTGCATGCATTAACAAGTGTGAAGTAGGTCTTCCCGTGGGGAGGTAAAAAAAAAAAGGAATTTGATGCATTGAAGTAAAAGATCAGTTCAAATCTAGTACTTGCACTTATAGAATTGAGACAATCATTTGATATTCAGATTGATGCTAGTGACTACGCCATGGGTGTGGTCCTCATGCAACATGGTAAAATTGCATCTGTTTTGATTCAAAAACTTTTAATGGTTCAGTGATTAATTATCGTACATATGAAAAGAAGTTGTATGCACTGGTGAAAAGTGTGAAAAAGTGGAAACACTACTTGATGGGTAAGGAAAAAATCATTCACACTGATCACTAACCATTGCAATACTTTCAATCACAAACAAAGTTGTAGCAATCAAGGAACTTTTGATGGATGGGTTTTCTTCAAAAATTCCACTTGGTCATAAGGTATAAGAAAGGTATCTACAATAATGTTGTTGACATGCTTTCTAGGCCTATTTTTAGTGTTGCTACTATTATTAATCATAATGTTCTTTTGGATGAGATATTTTTTGAACAATATGCTTTAGATAGTGATTTTCAAGATGTATATGCAACTTTAAGTTAAGGGAACTTAGTAAAGGAATTGGATTATCATATGCGTGATATCTTCTTGCACCATCTTGGTAAGCTTTGTATTCCATAGGGAGAAAGAGTAAACATTATAAGAGAGGAACATACTCCTCTTATTGCTGGTCATTTCGGTGTAAGTAAGACGGTGGCACATCTACAGAGGTATTGTTATTGTCCTTGTATGCTTGAAAGTGCGTCACATTTTATTAGAATTTTTTCATTATGTGTTGTTCGTAAGCCTAGCAATAGAATGTTAGGATTTTACATAGCACTTCAAGTACCTTCTCGTCCATGAGAGAGTGTTTCTACGAAATATCTTGGAGGTCTTCCTATGTCAAAAATTAATCATGATTATATTTTTATAGTTATTGATAGGTTCAAAAAAATGTGTATTTTGATTCCATGTAAAAAGAAAATTAAAGCTGAACAAACTGCTCAGTTATTCTTTGAGAACATATGGGTGCATTTTTTATTGCCCACATTCATTGTTAGTGATCGATATTCTCACTTTATTGGGAACTTTTTGTCAAGATTGTGGTGATTCATGGACACCAAATTGAAAAAGAGTATAGCATTTCATCCAAAAATAGGTGGTAAATAGGACGGTAATACATATTAGTGCTTATTGTAACAAGCAACCTAAATTATGAGATGAAAATTTGCACTATATTCAGCATGCTTACAACCAGGCCAAGCACTCTTCAACTCAAACATCGCCATTCGAGGCATGTTTATGATACTTGCCTAAATATCCTTTGAATTTCATTTTTAGAAGGGATGTTGCTATTCATGGTTATACTTACATGGATAAAGCTAAAAGGTTCATTGAACAAATCCAATTGGTGACTCCAACAGTTCAAGAACAGTTGGAAAAGAGCCAAGTCAAGTACAAAAAAAGGAACATTAAGGATTGTGTAGATCACAAATTCCAAGTCGGTGATGAAGTTTGGATTCATAATAATAAATAAAGGATTCAAGGAAAAGGTAAAAAAATTAAAGGTCCAATTTGAAATGGTCCATTCAAAATTTTATAAAAGATTGGTGATAATGCCTTCAGATTGGATTTTCCTTCATATATGAAAATTTATGTTGTTGTTAATGTTGAGAACTTAAGGTTATATGAGACACCTTTGATTGAAGATCAAGGACAAAGTGTTTAGATTCCTTCCATTGGGGATTTTTCTCCTAAATAAATTAATCAAATACAGCAAGACACCATTCTTCATAGAAGAGCAAGGTCTTCAAAACGAGGAAATGTGGAGTACCTTTGTGTGGGGCTCAAAGGAACAAATCCAAGAAAATCCAAATGGATCGAGATTGGAAAGGTGAGGGAATTGTATCCTCATCTACTGAACAAATGAAAATGATCTTTTGGTATCCAAAATCTTCCAGTGGGGAGGAGTGATCAGGTGCTCAAAATAATGCTAAAAAATGAAATTGTAGTAATGGTGTGGAACAAGAACGACTAAATAGATCTTGTCGTTTTGAATCCGATGCAACTCATTTTGTGGAAAGATGGCATCATATTCTCCCGGAAACGCATTATTTTTATTTTCCCAAATAGGTAATTTTTTTTACAAAAATTGTGAAAGCTATGCAGTTAGAAGTCTATACAACTGACTTAGCATGGTTTACTAGTAAAGGTTGATTAGGTTCATTCGGCCAATTAGGATTCACCATTTGTCAATATTCTCGTGGTGTTGGTTGGTGTATTTTGGTTGGTTGTTTGGTGGCCAACCACATGTTGCCACGTGGCCCAAATAAAGGCTGCCACGTGGCAGCACTGGGGCCACCAAAATTTTGTTAAATTCCAAATTGAACTGCATGTGAATCGACCATCGGACCTCACCGCAAACAATGCCAAGTCCTAAATGCATGGTATATTGTGTTCCTTATTAAACCTTACCTCTGAACCCATTTTTAAAATTTATATTGGATAAGGTTTAGGCTAAGCGCCAAGGCTTAGCCCTGACCCCCTCCATGCATTCAATATCACTACCAACAAGGAACCATAGGCATGGTGCGATGGAGCCAACGATTTAATTAAAAATATTTTTAGTTAACCACTATTATCATGGTTTTAAATTTGGGTTTAAGGCAACATTATGAAAATTAACTGTCTGAAATTTTCACCAGGATTTATGCCAAAATAGCACTCGGTTAGCAGATTATGGGGTGAATTTATAGGACAATTCCAGATTTGGGGGGATTTGCGGTGCCATTAGTAGAAAAAATAGGGAGGGTCATAACTTCTTTAGTTTTTTTACCACTTTTGGATCAGAAATAGAATAGACAAGCATTTTTTGACAGTTCTAGAGTTGATGGAATAGGTTTTGAAGCCATTTGAGCAATGTAAATGTATTTAGTCACCATTTTTAACATAATGATTTAGGTGAAGCCATTGGAAGCTAGAAAAAGGAGATGTATCCCAAGAGGGGTGAACTCCTTCATCACTTGTTGTGTTGTGGTTATTTTTATGGTGCATTTTTTTGTTGTTTCTGTTATTTCCTAGTTTTAAATTCATGCTTTGTGTTTAAAAAGTTAACATAAAGGCTCATAAACTCATTTTTAACACTTACAATTTACTAACCCTCAAACACATTTTCATTACGATCTCATACAGATAAAAAATTCTCTTAAAGACTCGGTCTCTAATTTGTATAAAATTCCCATAAAGGGGTTATATTTATAGATTATATGAGATTATTTTAATTGATTATGTCATTGTTCCAGGAAATGCTTTGTTTACACCATCAGTGTGAATTTTCGATTATTATGTACATTAACGCTGCTTTCAAGAAAGTCCAAAAATTATGGTTCTTTCCCTCACTATTTTTTTACTATCCCTCATTAAGGTTCTAAGGTGCTCAACGTCCACTATAATTATTACATTATTTATTCCTTTCCTTCCCGTGCATATATAATTCTTCTGAAGGTTATAGAGAAAACCTTGTTATAAACACTGATGTTGCTGAGGAGTTTATTCCATTTCCCATTACCATTGTTTCCTAAAAACACAATATGTCTACTTTCTAGGGATAATTCTAGAGGATTTTGCATCAAATTAATTTTGACCACCATTAATATATTAAAAAAGGAATATTGATATTACTTAGTATAAGCCTTTGATAAAATAATTATAATTTACATAGTAGATACCCCAATATTTAATGTTGATCTACCCAAATTTATCATCCGTCTTATACTTCTTTAAATTCGCTACTAAATATAACCAGAGTTATTTCATTCTCATGCACACTATCCATCACAACATATTGCTTATATCATAATTAACTTCTATCATAATTATGTACAGGGTAAGCCTCATTCCTTTCCAATATCGAGTCAATAAAACACAATTTATATTTAAATATAACCCATGAATGAAGAATATTTGCAGAATTATTAAACAACAGAATGACTGTGAAATTCATAAGCATCTTAATAATTTACATAATTCATATTCATTAGAAATATTTGCAGAATTCATATACATCAAAGTAATTTTAAAAAATTCATATACCTCAGAATCATTTACATAATTCATATATATCAATCTAATCTACAAGATTCATATGAATGGGAATAATTTACAGAATTCATAGGCATCAGAAATATTTATACGCATATTTTCTAACCAGAATCATTTTAGCAATTCATACTTTGGGAGTACACTCATCCCCCAACCTTGAACTATACCTCCTATTCCCCCCGAGAGGGGAATAATTTCTAAGGATATCAAAAACCTCTATTGATTCCTTTCTTAGGTATTTCATACATTTCTTCCATAATGGAATTTTCCTTTAGCGGCATCTCGTTTTTGTGGTCCTCAACATTCACTTGCCTAGGATTTTCCTTAAAATCTCGCTTTTATCTTCCACAACACTTATGCTTATCCAAGCTTATCATATTTCCATAGAGAAGATATTTAATTTATTTTCTCTCATATCCATTAAATATTATCTAGAATCTTTTCTAGAATATTTATCATGGAAGAGTTATCTCAGGCAAGAATATCATCTGCAAATGTCTGATTCCTAAGCAATTTTAATTAATTAATTTATTTATTAGCAAAAATATTTATTTACATAGATATTCCAATGTACTTCATGTATTTTCCACCATTCTTACTAACATAATTCAGTATTAAAAAAAAAAACCATTACAACAACGAAGGGATATTACATCCCCCCCACACCTTTTATTCACATTGTCCTCGGTATTTATTTTCCAGTTCCTTCATTTTGAAACAATGTTGGATAAATGTTCTTCATTTCATATTATTTCTCCCAAGTAGCCTCTTTAGGATTAAAATGCCTCCATTTAACTTTAAGCTGAACGATGGCTCTATTCTAGAGTCAATTCTCTTTCTGGTCTAGGATACAAAAATTTTATACCAGAGAGCCTCCTTTGAGTTCCACGTGTAGAATTTTCCAATCAATAATGCGAGAAATGTCATGTACATATTTCTTAAGTAAAGAAACATGAAAAACGTTATGAAATTTAATGTGACTGGGTAGTGCTAATTGATAAGCTATGGGTCCAATTATGTCCAACACTCCAAATGGTCCAAAAAATTGTAGTTCCAATTTTGGATAGGTTCTCGTTCTAAAAGTAATTTTAATTAGTTTCACCCTTAAATAAACATGGTCTCTAATTTTGAACTCCCTATGCATTATTTTCTTATATGTATAATTTTTTTGTTTGTCCTGTGCAGTTTTACTGTTCTACTGAATCCTACACACTATTTGGTCCATTTCCTACAAGGCATATGACCCTAGTGCAATTCTATCCTCTTGTTGACTCCAAATGATAGGTGTATGGAATTTTCTTCCATACATGGATTCAAAAAGGCTCAATTTTATGGATGTGTGATAAATTTAGTTGTAGGAAAACAAAACTAAATTCAGAAAATCCTCCCATTTTGTAGGCCTTTCCATGACATAAATTCTTAGCATGTCTTCCAGAATTTGGTTGGTTCTCTTAGTTTTTCCATCTGTTTGAGGATGGTATGTTGTACCCAAATTTATTTGAGTTACAATGCCCCCAAACAATTCGTTCCAAAAGTTTTAGATGAATTTGGCATCCTTGTACAATACTATCATCTTGGGTATTCCATGTCGCCAAAAATATCTCTCATGAATATATTAGCAATTTGTGACATGCAAAAGGTAGATTTCACTGGTATGAAATGGCTTTGCTTACTTAGGGTATCCACCACCAACATGATGGAGTCATGTTGCCTCTTTTTCCTTGCTAGCCTTGTAATAAAATCTAAAGAAATTATTTCCCATTACCATTAAGGGATAGGTAGTGGATTCAGCAACCCAACAGGGTGTTGGTGTTCAACCTTTACTTGTTCACACTCTAAACATTTTGATAAATATTCATCTACCTCTTTTTCCATACCTAGCTAAAAGAAATTATTTCTCACCATGCTAATCATAGTTTGGTACCCTGGGTGTCCTACATAATGTTTCTGATGATATTCATCAAGTATAATTTATTTTAGAGAATGTACATTGGGAACATAGAATCATTTTGTATAAATCAACAATTTTTCAGAATTATCTGCATAACCAGGAATATTAATCTGTTTTAATTTTCATTTAATTTCCAAGTACTTTGAATCATTGGTTATGGAATTTATAATTTTCTCAATCAAATCTATGTTAATGCTTCTAGCAGACGCTTCAATTAAATTTTAAGAATTTTTGCTCAAAGAATATACTATCTTGTTTTCTTTCCCTTTTAGGTTCCTAATGTCATATTAAAATTCACCATGAAACTCTATCCACCTAGCTTACCTGGCATTGAGATCAGGTTGGATAAAAAGATATTTTAGGCTGATATGATTCGTTACCAAAGTGAATTTATTTTCTAACAATTAATTCCTCCACGTATTTAAGGTATGTCTAACAACAGCTAGCTCTAAATCATACACATCATAATTTATTTCATGGTCTTTTAACTTTCTAGACGCATAAGGTAGTATTTAATTTTATTGCATTAAAATTCCTCCTATCCCCTCCATGTAGGCGTTGGTGCAAATAGTAAATTATTTATTGGGGTCTACATGTTTCATGATTAGAGCCATTGTGAGGAGGTGTTTCAGTTTAGCAAAATTCTCATGGCATTTAGGAGTCCATTCAAATTTTACTCCCTTTTTCTGTAAGGATGTAATAAGATATGCTAACCCTGAGAACCTCTTTATAAGCCTTCTATAGTATCTAGTGATTCCCATAAACGAATGGGACAACAAATGCATCCTTTGGTATGGGCCAATTTAGCATGGCTATAATCTTCTCAGGAACCACTACTAAATATTCCTTACAAATGATGTGACCTACATACTCTATTATTTTTTTGTAGAATTCACATTTACTGAACTTGGCATACAATTGATTTTCCCTTAGATTTTGTAGCACCTAATTTAAGTGTTCCTTATGTTCCTCTTTGGTATGAAACCAACTCAAAAAATAGAAGAAAATATAGATCAATGCCTTAGAGAGTCAGCCTCTTTGAGGGGCAACCTTATTTACATTACATAAATGAACAATTATTGGATGATTGAAATGAAAAAACCTCCTTTCTATAGATAGGATTCTAATGTGTCACGATATAATCCTAGTCAACATAGCAATAATAATGTAAGGGCACAATAATAACAATTGTGGGATTCTATGGGGCACAACAATAAAAATAAGGGGGATATACTAAAAATAACAATAAGGGGACACACTAGTATTACATGGACCTAACATGTCCCTCTCTTTAAAACAAGTGTTTTCCTCAACGCTTAATTATTTCTTGATGCTTCTATATAAAAGTATCATCCTGCCATGTGGAATATTTTGCAGTTGAGTTCTTCCACTTGTTGAGATACTCGGAAATTGATCGATTTCATAGTTGTTGAGTTCCTATTTCCATGATTGTGTCAGGTTCCCATATGATTTTTCCTTCCTCGTTAATTCCTAGAAATATTGTTTGAACTCGAAGTTTGTCACCTATAACCTTAATTAAGCATGAAACATGGAAAAATAGGTGCACTCAAGAAGATACAGGAAGATCCAATTTGAATTCCATAGTACTAATATTTTTCAACACCTTGTAAGCACCATAATACTTTAGTGATAAGTTATTATACTTCTTAGCTTGCTTGAGGGACATTCGTTTGTATTGTTGTAGCCATAAATATAACCAGCCACCTACATCAAAACTTCTCTCATTTCGATGTTGATCTGCCTATTGTTTCATTCAATTTTGTGCCAAATTTACGTTATTATTTAAGAGTTGGAGAAATTTTTGTTCATGCTTGATGTGATCTCCCACTGTGTTGATGGGAAAATATGTCTAGCCAAGAGTAAGGGATCTACCCAGTGAAAATTCCCAATAAGTCTCTAAAACGTTTGTGATAGGGATCTTGTCTGGGCTGTGGGTCCGGCTACCATTGAATATTCCTTTTCTCGGACACAAACGAGCCCTACAGACCTGCGAACACACGATTATCTGGATGGTACAAGGAAAATGGTTGATGATTCTCAATGAACATAAAACACTGTGAATAGTAAGATGAGTTAAAGCATGCAGCAAAAGGAAATGTTGTTAGCAGCACATCATTAGGGTCACGGTTGTAAAAGTTGTTCAAACCACAGAAGAAACAGTTCTTTATGGTTAGAGCACTCTTCACTTCCTTAAGCGGTCTCAAGAGATGAGATAAATGTTAGTAACAGATTTGCTAAAATTTTCTAAATAAACAACCTAACATCATTAACACATTTAGTGAGCTGAAATCTATAAATGATATAAGAAGAAAACAAAGATGAATTAATCAGAAATATATCATATACATAAGACAAAATATTCACAGTTTTAACACATTAATTCTCATCGGATCCAAGAGTGGAATAAAAAAAAGTGCTTTCATTCATTCATAGAAAATTGCATTCAATGCTATGCAATTCTCTTGCTCCTTTGGGGTCCCAAAAAAAAGATCCTTTTATAATTCCCCAAAGGGGGTATTTATAGGACTAAATTGACCCTTGCATATTCTTGACTTTTTGTCTTCCTGAACATTGAGATGCTCTGCGACTTGATGGAATTCATGACTTGCGACCTGGGCTATTACTGCGACCTGCGACCCCTTGGCTGTTGCTACCTACGACCTCTTCTATTTGCTGCAATATGTGACTTGGTCATGGGAGTAATTGGGTGATTGTGAGGTCAATTACATCTACTTGTTGCTATTCTTTGAGATAAATCTCCCATACCTGATAATTTGCAGCTATTGGGGAGACCTGACATGTATCCTCTCTCAACTTGTGAAGACACTTGAGAGCATTTGGAATCAAATTTTCCCTCTTGATTGTGATCTAATTTTCCAGGGAGGCTAGTTTGGTATAGATTCGGACCGGTGTCATGATGAATTTAACCATGTTTTCTTGTGATGCCAGCAAGTTTTGAGAGGCGGATTCTTGCGTTATGGACTGTATAAATGCTTGTATATCTTTGGAGACTTCTTCCCACGTTTTCTCTTCACCTAGTGCAGCTAGAGACGGGATGTGGTGTACTTTGGCCATTGATTCAATGTCGTTATTCAGATGTTCATATGTGGACATTACCTTCTCCAAATCCTCGATGAGTTTCTCCTTCGATTGTACCTCCTCTTCCTTTGCTTTTTCCTCTACTTCTTGTTGAGGTTTAGCCTCCTTTTCTTTTTGTTGGGTAGAAGAATTATGACTTGTACTGATCCTTGGCTTCTTGGCTTTGGAGGATGATGCTCCTCCCAACATATGGATTCTTTCTTATAAGTATGATTATCGCAATCTTCCTGACCAGTTGATTCCTCTAGAGTGGCCTCTCTGTGTTCGTTATACGAGTTCTTGACTCTGTCTTCAGCTGGGCAATCAGTATGCTAGTAACTCCATTTGAATTTAGCCTGCTTGCAGTGGGTGGGGATGATTCTCTCAGGATCATATGTCCGATGTGCCAAGGGAGGTAGACAAAATCCTATGACTTGTTCGGCCTTTACCTCTAATTCCCTAAAATCCTTCACTATGTATGTGCCAATAGTGAGTGGAAAAGTGGGCCATGGCTTCTTCTTTCCCTTAGTGAGAAATTTTGAAAACCCCCCTGACATTTGGTAACATGCTTCTTGGAGGAGGAGTTTGTCGGTTACAAACTGGGGCAGTGCATGAGGAGCCTTGAGCGACCCGAAAGCTTGGATGAAAGTACCATTCGTGTCAGGGAACCAGTGGGCTACTTGGGTTATCGTCTCCATGGCTGACCTAGACATATATGGGGTCTATTCTCCAAATATCTTCCCGTAGAGAGCGGGGATGAAGCCATGTGCGATTGACTCCATGTCTTGCTTATATCTGGAATCCCATAACACCATTAAATCTTTGTGAATTTGACCATCATGTTTCGGGTCCCAGTTTTGTGCCCACCCCTCAAAATGGCACCTTGCACATAATGCATCTAAAAGGTACGATGCAATGTAAAATTCTGATGCATACCATTCATTCGGTGCTAGTGCCGTAGATATGTTTGATCTGAGGGCCACCACTATCAAGTTGGACCAGTTGAAGCAGGTGTCATACACTGTAATGACATACATCAGATAAACCCAAGCATCATTGAAATGGGTTGCATCTGGTTGGCCATACATTCTACATAACATTGCAGCTAAAATCTTGTAGAATTTCTTGAGACCTTCTGTCTGATATTCCTGATCCTTCTTCAGCCAAATTATTTTTGTGTATTCTCACCATCCCTTTAAGGCCTTAGAAATGGGGACTGCATGAGTGGTGGCCCACTCATCATTGAAGGTTTTTTCTTCGACAGGAAGTGCATAATAGAATTATGCATCTTGCCCCTTCAGGTTTGTGAATGTCTTCCTCACATTGTGCCGAATGACCCAGATCTTAGGGTCGATCATCTGCAGCATCCACTCGATCAGCTCTGCACATGGGAATGTAGGCGAATGGGCACCTGCGTAACAGAGCTTGGATCTTTTAACCTGCACATATACCTACTAGTCTGGGAGGTCTTCTCGGAATTCAGGCTTTGTAAATTCTTGGTATACCTGATACCAATTCATACTATCCCCTTCGCCGAAAATGCAGGCTGTGTCTCCATAGATAGGGGGCAGAGAAATAGGTATTTCCTCCTCCAAGATTTCTATCATAGAGCTTTTGTTCCTTTTGTGAACTATTGGATTCCCCATATCACTTGAGGCTGACGAGATGGATATGCACTCTAGCTCGGCTTCAAGGTTCCCTGGCATGTTCATAAGAAAATACCACGATAAGACAGACATCATATTTATAAATATTTGGGCTACTCGTACGTCTGCTCAATTATTTTCATGGAAATGGGTAAACCTATGACCTGGCGACCCTGTGACTGGGTCGTTGGGTTGCTAGGTCATGTTAGTTTAAAATTTCACAAAAAGGCAACTTAGCGACTTGGAAACTTACGACTAAGTCACGAGGTCGCTGAGTCATTGAGTCGCGCTTGTTTAGATCTTCATGGAAATGTGACCTAGCGACTAAGCAACTCACGACTGGGCCGCAAGGTCGCTGAGTTGCGAATTTGCGTCACTCTGAAATTTTTCGTAATATGCGACCTAGAAACCTTGCAATTTAGCCACCGAGGTCGCCAGGTCACGAGGTTGCGGAGTTTCTGTTGACGGGAAAAGATGTCCAGCCAACAGTAAGCGATCTCCCTGGTGAAAAGTCCCAATTAGACTCTAAACCATTTGTGATAGGGATCTGGTCTGGGGTGTGGGTCCGGCTACCACTGAAAATTCCTTTTCTTGGACACAAACGAGCCCTGCAGACCTGTGAACACACGATTATCCAAATGGTACAAGGAAAATGGTTGATGAGTCTCAATGAACATAAATCACTATGAATAACAAGATGAGTTAAAGCATGCAGCCAAAGGAAATGTTGCTAGCAGCATATCTTTAGGGTAACACTTGTAAAAGATGTTCAAACCATAGAAGAAATAGTTCTTTATGGTTAGAGCACCCTTCACTTCCTTAAGCGGTCTTAAGAGATGAGATAAATGTTAATAACAGAGTTGCTAACATTTTCTAAATAAACAACCTAACATCATTAACACATTTAGTGAGCTGAAATTTATAAATGATATAAGTAGAAAACGTAGATGACTTAATCAGAAACATATCAGATACATAAGACAAAATATTCACAGTGTTAACACATTAATTCTCTACTGGAGAGCTTGCCGGATTATCCACAGTCTTACGAAACACTTGTCAAGCTCTCCAGTAAACAATAACCACGGGAACTTGAAAACCAACATTAATTCTCATCAGATCCAAGAGTGGCATCAAAACAAGGTCTTGTATTCATTTATAGAAAAGTGCATTCAATGCTATACAATTATCTTGCTCCTTTGGAGTCCCAAAAAAAATATTCTCTTACAATTCCCCGAAGGGAGTATTTATAGGAAAAAATTGACCCTTGGGTATCCCTGATGTTTCATCTTCCTGACTATTGAGATGCTCTATGACTTGATGGAATTCGTGACTTGTGACCTGGGCTATAACTGCGACTTGTGACCCCTTGGCTATTGCTACCTGTGACCTCTTATTTTGGTTGCAATATGTGACTTGGTCATGGTAGTAGTTGGGTGATTGTGACGTCAAGGACATCTACCTACTGCTATTCATTGAGATAACTTTGTCATCCCTGATAATCTGCAGCTACTAGTAAGACCTGAGGTGTATCCTCTCTCAACCTGTGAAGACACTCAAGAGCATTTGGAATCAAATTTTCCCTCTTGATTGTGATCTGATTTGCCAAGGAGGCCAGTTTGGTGTAGATCCAGACTAGTGTCACTATGAATTGAACCATGTTTTCTTGTGATGCTAGCAGGTTTTGAGAGGCGATTTATTGCCTTTGGGGCTGTAGAAATGCTTGGATATCTTTGGAGAGTTCTTCCCACATTTTGTCTTCACCTAGTGCACCCAGAGATGGGATGTGGTGTACTTCGTCCATTGAGTGAATGTCGCTAATCATATGTTCATATCTGGACATTACTTTCTCCAAATCCTTGAGGAGTTTCTCCTTGGATTGTACCTCCTCTTCATTTTCTTTTTCCTAGGCTTCTTGTTGAGATTTAGCCTCTTTTTCTTTTTTCTGGGCAGAAGAATTATGGCCTGTACCAGTCCTTGGCTTCTTGGCTTTGGAGGATGATGCTCCTCCCATCGTATGAATTCTTTCTTCTAAAGTCTGATTATCCTGATCTTCCTAATCATTTGATTCCTCTGGAGAAGCCTCTCTGTCTTTGTTATACCAGTTCCTGACTCTGTCTTCAGCTGGGCAATTAGTATGCTGGTAACTCCATTTGAATTTGGCCCTCTTGCAGTGGGTGGGGATGATTCTCTCAGGATCATATCTCTGGTGTGCCAAGGTAGGTAGACAAAATCCTCTGACTTGTTTAGGCCTCTGCCTCTACTTCCCTGGAATCCTTCACTGTGTACGTGCTGATACTGAGTGGCAGAGTGGGCCATGGCTTCTTCTTACCATTAGTAAGAACTTTTGAAAACCCCGTGACATCTGGTAACATGATTCTTAGAGGAGTGTTTTGTCGGTTACGAACTGGGGCAGTGCATGAGGAGCCTTGAGTGACCCGAAAACTCAGATGAAAGTACCATCCGTGTAACGGAACCGGTGGGCTACTTGGGTTATCATCTCCATGGCTCACCTGGACATACATGAGGTGTCTTTTCCAAATAGATTCCCATACAGAGCGGGGATGAAGCTGCGTGTGATTGATTCCATGTCTTGATTATATCTAGAATCCCAGGACACCATTAAATCTTTGTGAATTGGACTATCGTGTTCCATGTCCCAGTTGTGTGCCCACTCCTCAAAATGGCACCTTGCCCATACCGCATATAAAAGGTACGATGTCATGTAAAATTATGATGCATACCCTTCATCAGGTGCTAGTTCCGCATATATGTTTGATCTGAGGGCCACCACTATCAAGTTGGCCTAGTTGAATCAGTTATCGTACACTATAACAGCATACATCAAAGAAACCCAAGCATCGTTGAAATGGGTTGCATCTGGATGGCCATACATTTTACATAACATTGCAGCTACAACCTTGTAGACTTTCTTGAGACCTTCCATCTGATATTCCTTATCCTTATTGAGCCGGAACTTTTCTGGGTCTTCCCACCATCCCTTTAAGGTCTCAGAAATGGGGACTACATGAGTGGTGGCCCACTCGTCATTGAAGGTCTGTTCTCGGGGGAGAAGTGCATAATAGAATTCTACATCTTTCCCCTTCAGGTTTGCGAATGTCTTCACGACATTGTCCCGAATGACCTAGATCTTGGGGTCGACCCTCTGCAGGATCCACTCAATCAACTCTTCACATGGGAATATAAGCGGATGGGCAACTCCGTAATGGAACTTGGATCTTTTGACCTGCACATATACCTGCCAGTCTACGAGGTCTTCTAGGAATTCGGGCTTTGTAAATTCTTGTTATACTTGATACCAAGTCATATTATCCCCTTTGTCAAAAGTGCAGGATATGTCTCCATAGATAGGGGGAAGAGAAATAGGTATTTCCTCCTCCGAGATTTCTATCTTAGGGCTTTTGTTCCTTTTGCGAACTGTCGGAGGCCCCATATCACTTGAGGCCGACAAGATGGATACGCACTCAAGGTCAGCTCCGAGGTTCCCTGGCATGTTCATAAAACAATCCCATGATAAGACAAATGTCATATTTATAAATATTTGGGCTACTCCTGCCTCTGCTCAATTATTTTCAAGGAAATGGGTAAACCTGCGACCTAGCGACCTTGTGACTGGGTCGTTGGGTCGCTAGGTCATGTTAGTTTAAACTTTCAAAAAAAGGTGACTTAGTGGCTTGGTGACTTGCGACTAAGTCACGAGGTTGCTGAGTCACCAAGTCGCACTGGTTTAGATCTTCACGGAAGTGTGACCTAGTGACTTAGCGACTCGCGACTGGGTTGCAAGGTCGTTGAGTCTCGAAGTCGCGTCACTCTGAAATTTTTCCTAATATGTGACCTACCGACCCTGTGACTTAGCGACCAAGGTTGCCAGGTCACCAAGTCGTGGAGTTGTGGGGTCGCTCCAGGGCTTGGTGGATATGCGGTGAAAGAAAGGTTTAAAAAACACACACAACAACCATAAGATCATCGTCCGGGTCATAGAAGTCTTCTTTGGTGAGTGAGGTGAGGTCCCTAAGGAAGGTAGGGAGAAGATAATCTTGCAGAAATAAATACAAGGATCTGAATGGGTAAAAATCCTAAAGGAGGTACGCAAGCTTGAAAAATGATTACTGAGTAGCTTGATCAAAGGCATAACAAGGCTAAAATAGGCTAGGGGCAAGGGGAAGAAATAGAAATAATTAATCTAGGAAGGAAACAGCAGGAGGATTAGGCTACACGCTCCAGCTAGCTTGTAAGAGGCGTTTTCTTTCTCCGTTGCGCAGGTTTAATGCGACCTATGAGACCCTTATATATATAAAGGAGTTGCACGTGTGGGAAATAAATGAGGGTTTCAAGGTCACAAATGAGTTGAGTTGATGTGATGTGCGACTTAGTGACTCCGCGACCTTGTAAGCTGGGGGGTCACAGGGTCGCAGGGTCACAAGGTCGCAATTTTTGGTTTCGGGATGATGCGCGACCTTGCAACTTTGCGACTTGAGGGGTTGCAAGGTCGTGGTGTCGTAAATTAAAATAATTAACCGATTTTGTGAGTTAGCGACTTGATATTTTGAAAGGGTGAATTCAGTCTTGACTCCATTTTTCAAAAAAGTTAGGGACTCAAAAATTTAAGAGGGGCAAAATTTTGGAGGGTGTTGTAGCAGCTACAAAAAATGGCGATTCACTGGTAGGACCCAGGATCTCTGTCGGTGCTTCATCTGGTAGGGGGTTGGGGGCACTTGGCTTGCTGATCCTTTCACTTCATGGATTCCACTAGTTTCGTCCTCGGACCCTACATGTTTGCTCCGCCTATCTTCATGTCCCAGGGTGTTGGTCCACCATATTTCATTCCTGGAGACCGGATGAAAATTTTGGAGTAACCTCAGGTATTTCCAAGATCCAGTATAATTATTTTGTCCTCAACGTATTGCTCCACTATGAGCGAACCTAGTGGTCCCAGCAGAGTCACTGCCTAGGAGTCACGGAATTTGCTCCGCTGCCAACGAGCCCGGTCAGTAGTCGAGCGAAGACGTCGCATCGCCTCTCTGCGTAGGAAGCCTTTCTCAATCCTTTAACCTTATTCATGTGATAATTTGAACTTATTTTAAATGTGCTTGGGGCACTTATTTCACTGTGACCAAGGCACTTATTTGATTGTGGAATTTATTGCTTGGGCGAATGAGGGATCCCAACTTATTTTTCTTGCAAGAGAGGTTTCTCCTGGTCTATATGGGGATTTTTGGGTTTTTCCAGATGTCCTTTTGTCTCCTGCGGTCAGCTCTATTCCATTTCTATCTAGTGACCGATTACACTGAGACTTTATTTTGTACAGCAGTCCCCTCGGCCAACATACTAGGTAGGCTACCTGCGCTTGGGTCCCGAGACTTGGCTGTGTTTCCCCATTAAGTGCATGTCACAAGCAAGCTCGTGCTACTTTTGCATTTCAAGGGCGATTTTTCACCAACATAAATTCTGGCATAGTATGCCAATTGAGTAACATCTACATCTCTCCTTCAACTTGGGATGCTACAAGGTAAGGGTCAATGGGAGCCTGCTTGGAACAAGCAACTTATTGAAAACAAAACAAAAATGAGAACAAAAAAAAATAAAAATGAAAAAAAAAATATGGTACAGGGTATGATGACGGCCCCCTTGGGGCTGTCAGGTAAAATAGTGTTTAAGGTCATGCCCATTTACCAAGAGGTTCTCAATTCTTCCTTCAAGGGTCTGTAACCTGTAAGTGTGGGAGCCAACTTTTTCTTTAATCCAGAAGGGACTTGTCCACATGGCATAGAATTTGGAGTGCTTTCCTTTATCCTCATGAGCTTTGTCCCATTTGAGGACAAGGTCACCTACTTTAAAATATTTGTTTCCAGCAGACTTCTTGTCAAACCATCGTTTTATTCGACTTTGGTGGATGGTGAATTTTTCCCAGGTTTTTAGCCTTTGCTCCTCCAGCTTCAAGAATGTATCTATTCGGGCTTGTAAGGCAGGGCAAGGGGTGCCATGATTTTCTTGAGATAGTTGAAGGGCTGGGAGAGACAAGTTGGGAGGAAGAATAGCCTCTTTGTCATACACAAGAAAAAATGGGGAGGTGCCCAAAGATGACCTGGGTGTGACCCGATCAGCTAATAGGGCATTATGGAGCGTGTTATGCTGATTTCGTTGTTGGGACAATAGAGTCTTTTTGATGATGCAGATGAGATTCTTATTACTGGCAGAGTGTTTTAGCACTATATAATTTTCTAGAGAAAAATCATATAATTTAAAACATGAAAAATATGTTGCATGATCAAAAACAAGGGAGGTTGGAATGCCAAACTTGGATGATGAAGGCAATTACCTCTTGATCATTGACTTGATGAAATGGTATTTCTTCAACCCACCTTGTGAAGTAGTCTGTGGCTATGAGGATGTATCTATGTTGCTTGGAAGAGTGTGGCAAGATTTCCCCAATCACGTCAAGCCCCCACTGCTGAAAAGGTTCTTCCACCATGACAGACTACAACGAGAGGAGGGATGTATTTCCCTATTGGAAAACTTTTGGCATTTTGGGCATTTCCGTACATAAGCGTGTGCATATTTGAACAGAGTATGCCAATAGAAATCGGCACGCATGATCTTGTGAGCAGTGGTATCTCCCGCATAGTGTCCACCTACTGGACCATCATGGAGTTCCATCAAAAATTAATGTGCCTCATCATACTCCAAGCAATGTAGCAAGACATCGCTTTGGTGTTTGCCGAACAACTTACCCTGCACTAGTTGGTAGGATACAACTTTCAGTCTTAATGCACGTTTCTACTGAGTGGTCAAAGTGGGGCCCATGGTACCATGTTTCAGATATTGCTAGAGATCAACGTACCATGAGGAGGTATTCTGTCGGAATATGCTATCAGTTTGATACATGACAATTTCGTGCTCCCAACTCTCTTCTTCACTACTTCGCGAGTTTGTTTCTTCCACGACCATCCAGCATAGTCCTTGGCCCTTTATAGTGTGTCCTAGTTTGAATTCTAGGTCATATTCTTGAAGGCATGTCATCCAATTTCCTCGTCTCTAGCCTAGCTCTTGCTATATGAAAAGTGAGCGAACAGTTGGGTGAGGCACGAAGACTATGACGTGACTCTTCAAATATATGGCCTGAAGTGTTTAACCGCCCTTTACATTGCGTAAAATTTCTTATCAATATCTGGATAATTAAACTCGGCACCTTGCAATCTAGCGCTCATGAATGATATGGGCCACTCATCGTTGTTGTCATCTTTCTTAGTGAGGACGGCAGCTAAAGATGAATATGAGGCAAAGGTCTACAAGACAAAGCCTTTGCTAAAATCTGGACTATGAAGAGCAGGCACTTTCCACAATGGCCCATTTGATGTTATTGAAAGCTTATTTCTTAGGAGGATTCCATTTGAACTTGGTGTTCTTCTTGATCATACCTTGCAATGGTTTCACAATTTGGGCGAAATCTGATATAAATTTCCACATGAAGTTGATTTTTCCGAGGAAAGACTGCATGGATTTCTTATCACTTGGGGGTGGTATCTGAGTGATGAATTTCACATGTTCTGGATCCACTACTATGCCATATTGAGTTATTATGTGCCCCAACAAGTTTCCTTCAGAGACGGCGAAAATGATTTTCTTCGGGTTTAGTGAGATCCCGTATTTTTGACACCTTTCAAAGATCTTCTTGAGCTGATGTAGGTGGTTAGACCTGAATTTTGAGAACATGGTGATTTCATCAAGGTATACTACCACTCTTTTCCCAATGAAGCCTCTGAAGGCGATATGTATGGCTCTTTGGAAGGTCGTGCCAACATTAATCAAGCCAAAGGGCATACGTCTGAATGCGAATGTTCCCCATTTAGTTCTTAATGTGGTTTTCATCTGGTCTAGTTCAGCCACTATTACTTGATTATAACCTGAAAATGCATCCAATAAAGAGAACATCTCTGATCCAGATACAGCTTGAAGGATGTGCTCCATAGGGGGCACCGAGAGTTGTCCTTGTTTGAAGCTCTATTCAAATTCTGAAAGTCTACGCAAAAATGGATTTCACTAGATTTCTTGAAAACTGGGACCAAGTTTGACACCGAGGTTGAATGTTGAACTTTGAAAATTATATGCACATCCAAGAGTTCCAATAGTTCCTTTTGGATCATCAACTCTAAGGTGGGTGTACTTTTCTCAATTTCTACTGGAATGGTTTCACTCCTTCCTTCATGGGTATCACGTGCTGGATGATCCGCGTGTCATAGGTTCGTAGCTCGTCATACGTCCAGGAAAAAACATCTTGGTATTTCTTAAATAACTCAGTGAACGATTGATTCTCCTGAGGGGTACATTCATTACCGAGATTGACGAACTTGGGCTCCTTGTCTATCCCAAGGTTTATTTGTCCGTGTGCTAATGTGGAACTTTGCACCTTCATGTTGGGAGGCCCTCGAAAATGGTTCTGTAAGTCAAACAACTTTTTGAGTGACATGATCTCTTTGAGTATGGGATTTTCTTTATGATCTCCTAGTTCCTTTTGCAAGGCCTGATCATGATCCTCTTCTTCTATAACTACCTCTTTGAACACGTTCGTATGGAGCATGAAATCCAGTACCTGTTGGTCATCATTGAAGACGTGGAAATTAGTGAAATTATCTGTTACAGATGGCTTGTAAATAATTTCAATAGAAAATCCATCTCTAAGTGGGGTGAACCTAGCAGCAGCATTGGCAAGTGTATCAGTTGTTGCATTGTGCATTCTAAGTATGAATTTAATACTGAAAGCATCAAAAGCAGAAACTAAACGCCATATCTCTTGCTGGTAACCTTTCAGATGTGGAGACAAGAAATGGATGGTGTTACTTACCTGATAAGTGATAACCTTAGAGTATCAAATTACCTTTAAATAATGAACTTTGAGATCTATGGATTGTTTTATTCCGAGAAGCAATGCTTCATACTCGGCTATATTATTCGTGCACTGGAACTCTAGTCGGTAGGAAATTAGAAACTTGTTCTTCTTAGGGTCCAACAAGATACAATCAGTGCCAGCCCCATCATGGGTTTTGGAACCATCATAGTACAAGGGCCACATTTAATCTTCTGATTTGATAAGGCTATCCGAACACATAGGAGACGCACTCGAGGTAGAATTTTCTAACGAGTCTTCCGTTGAGGCGGAGGGATTTCCAGTAACCAACAATAGCTTAGACTAGATGTCTTGAGTGATCAAATATTGGGGAGTTTGGTAGCACCTAAAAATGGATTCAAAAAAACACATATCGAGCTCTTCGTGTGTGAAACTGACTGGTTCGTTCATTCTGTCCAGGTTGGTCACAGTGTATTTCATGTAAGGCTCATTTTTTACCCATA
This sequence comes from Pinus albicaulis, assembly GCA_034641835.2. Classification (NCBI taxonomy): domain Eukaryota; kingdom Viridiplantae; phylum Streptophyta; class Pinopsida; order Pinales; family Pinaceae; genus Pinus; species Pinus albicaulis. Next base: position 196,768,427 of record CM076581.1, read on the forward strand.
TTTGATTGTTCCTGCCCTTGTAAGGGAGCCACAGGTGGGACCAATCAGTGGCAAAGTATCCTTGCAGCTTGCTTGACCAATATCTACTCTAAAGAAGGCCATAGGCCTTGGTGATATCCATGATTACTATGTTAATGCACTGATGCACCCTAGAATGAGAGGATAGGCTGATAATGACATTATTTAATTCACCTACTGTAGGAACTTGAGATCTATCGAGTTGAATGATCCTGATGTCATTTTTCTCAGGGTAGATGTTTAACTTCTTGCATACATATAAGGGCATAACATTCAGGGATGCACTAGAATCAATGAGGAAATTATGGACATTGAAGTTAAAGATCTCAAAGGATAGGAGGAAAGGTGGTGTGGATCCCCTGTAGTTGGAATTCATGGCATTCACGATAGATTGGGGACTAGCAGCAGTTTGGTCAGATGTGGTGCTCACGGGTTTGGTCGCCAGTAGATTGGCAAATGCATATGTGATATTCGGCTAGCGTACCCGTTTCGAGGTCGAACTTAGGGAGGTGCTTCTCAGGATGTCGAGGCATCTCATGGAGGGTGCCATGGAGAGCTAAAGGAGATTGTGCCATCCAAGCCAATGACTGCACACGCTTAGCCTGCTGGTGGTGCGATATGTAAACATGCCTTATTTCAATTTCAGATTCGCTCCCTATGCCTAACCCGGATGCTTTTCCCTCATGATGGGACTGCATGTCCTGATTTCTCCATCGATTCCCTACATTCTTGATGTTTCTCCAGTTATGAAGGAATGGGAGTCTATTCTGGTTTTGGTGGTGATGGTAGTGGCCAGCATTCTAGCCTTGTCCACGACCTTTGTTTCCTTGGCCTATGTTTCCCCGGACCCTCCCAGCTCCTCCCTTAGGTGGGTTGTTTTCTTGAGTGTTATCATTCAAATTTTGGTCGAGTTGAGGGTCGGCATTGGGTTGGGGTTCAGTGATTTCAGGGCCTCCTTCTTCAGACCCTCGAGGATTGTCCGGGGGCTCTTCAGAATTATGCTCAACTGCGTCTACATAATATTCGATCATAAGACCCACCAACTGAGGTAGGGAATTAACAAGGGCTCCCTAGCGAGTGTGGTTAGCTGCGGGAATTCTAGGATTAGCCAAGGAACTAGTGAACGGGGCATTTTGGAAGCCCTTGACAATGTTTCAAGTGATAGGGCGCAGGGCCCTTAGTTGATCTAAGGTGACCTCATAGTAAGGGGCTTCGTCCTCCTGGGAATTTTCTAGGGGTGGAGGACCATTTTTTTCATACATGATATCCCCTTGGGGAGTTTGTAACGGGATGTTACTTGTGTGCTGGGAGCCTGCCATTTAGGCCCTCCTTCTAGCGCCAAATCTGTTGACGGGAAAATATATCCAGCCAACAGTACGAGATATCCCTGTTCAAAAGTCCCAATTAGACTCTAAACCGTTTGTGATGGGGATCCTGTCTAGGGTGTGGGTCCAGCTACCATTGAATATTCCTTTTCTCGGACACAAACGAGCCCTGCAGACATGTGAACACACGATTATCCAGATGGTACAAGGAAAATGTCTGATGAGTCTCAATGAACGTAAAACACTATGAATAGCAACATGAGTTAAAGCATGGAGGCAAAGGAAATGTTGTTAGCAACACATCATTAGGGTCACGCTTGTAAAACCTATTCAAACCATAGAAGAAACAGTTCTTTATGGTTATAACACCCTTCACTTCCTTAAGCGGTCTCAAGAGATGAGATAAATGTTAGTAACAGAGTAGCTAAAATTTTCTAAATAAACAACCTAACATCATTAACACACTTAGTGAGCTGAAATGTATAAATGATACAAGAAGAAAATGCAGATGACTTAATGAGAAAGATATGAGATACATAAGACAAAATATTCACAGTGTTAACACATTAATTATCATCGGATCCAAGAGTGGAATCAAAACAAGTGCTTGTATTCATTCATTAAAAGTGCATTCAATGCTATACAATTCTCTTGCTCCTTTGGAGTCCCAAAAAAAATATCCTTTTACAATTCCCCAAAGGGGGTATTTATGGGACAAAATTTACCCTTGGGTATCCCTGAATTTTCATCTTACTGACCTGTGAGATGATCTGCGACTTGATAGAATTCGCGACTTGCAACCTGGGCTATATCTATAACCTATGACCCCTTGGGTGTTGCTACCTCTGACCTCTTCTGTTTGCTGCAATATGTGACTTGGTCATGGGAGTAGTTGGGTGATTACGAGGTTAGGGACATCTAACTGCTGCTGTTCTTTGAGATAACTCAGCCATGCCTGGTAATATTCAGCTACTGGGGAGACCTGAGGTGTATGCTCTCTCAACCTGTGAAGACACTCAAGAGCATTTGGAATCAAAGTTTCCCTCTTGATTGTGATTTTATTTTCCAGGGACGCCAGTTTGGTGTAGATCTGGACCGGTGTCATGATGAATTGAACCATGTTTTCTTGTGATGCGGAAAGGTTTTGAGAGGCGGCTACTCACCCTATGGGATGTACAAATGCTTGGATATATTTGGAGACTTCTTCCCATGTTTTCTCTTCACCTTGTGCACCCAGAGACGAGATGTGGTGTACTTCGGCCATCGAGTCAAAGCCGCTAATAAAATGTTCATATGCGGACATTAATTTCTCCAAATCCTTGATGAGTTTCTCCTTAGATTGTACCTCCTAATCCTTTTTCTTTTTCCTCGACTTCTTGTTGAGCTTTAGCCTCTTTTTCTTTTTGCTGGGCAGAATAATTAGGACCTATACCGGTCCTTGGCTTCTTGGCTTTGAAGGATGATGCTCCTCCCAGCGTATGGATTCTTTCTTCTAAAGTCTTATTATCCTGATCTTCCGGATCAATTGATTCCTCTGGAACCGCCTCTCTATCTTTATTATACCAATTCCTAACTTTGTCTTCAGCTGGGCAATCGGTATGCTGGTAACTCCATTTGAATTTGGCCTGCTTGTAGTTGGTGGGGATGATTCTCTCGGGATCATATGTCTGGTGTGCCAAGGGAGGTAGACAAAATCTTTTGACTTGCTCGACCTCTTCCTCTACCCTAAAATCCTTTGCTGTGTACATGCCTATAGTGAGTGCCAGAGTGGGCCATGGTTTCTTCTTGCCCTTAGTGATAAATTTTGAAAACCCCCCTGACATTTGGTAACATGCTTCTTAGAGGAGGAGTTTGTCAGTTACGAATTGGGGCAGTGCATGAGGAGCCTTAAGCAACCCAAAAAATATGATGAAAGTACCATCCATTTTAGGGAACCAGTGGGCTACTCGGGTTATCGCCTCCATGGCTCGCCTGGACATACATCAGGTGTCTTTTCCAAATACCTTCCTGTAGAGAGTGGGGATGAAGCTGTATGTGATTGACTTCATGTCCTACTTATATCTACAATCCCAGAACACCATTAAATATTTTTGAATTGGACCACCATGTTCCGGGTCCCAGTTGTGTGCCCACCCATCAAAATGGCACCTTGCACATACCGCATCTAAAAGGTATGATGCGATGTAAAGTTCTGATGCATACCCTTCATCGTGTGCTAGTGTCATAGATATGTTTGATATCAGGGCCGCCACTATCAAGTTTGCCTAGTTGAAGTAGGTTCCATACATTGTGACAACATACATCAGAGAAACCAAAGCATCGTTGAAATCAGTTGCATCTAGACGACCATACATTCTACATGAAATTACAGCTACAAGCTTGTAGACTTTCTTGAGACTTGCCGTCTGATATTCCTGATCCTTCTTGAGCCGGAAATTTTCTGGGTCTTCCCACCATCCCTTTAAGGTCTCAGAAATGTGGACTGCATGAGTGGTAGCCCACTACTCATTGAAGGTCTGTTCTTAGGTAGGAAGCGAATAATATAATGTTGCATCTTGCCCCTTCAAGTTTGCAAATGTCTTCCTGGCATTGTCCCAAATGACCTAGATCTTAGGTTCGACCCTCTACAGGTTCCACTCGGTAAGCTCCGCATATGGGAATATAGGCGGATGGGCACCAGCATAATGGAGCTTTGATATTTTAACCTACACATAGACCTGGCGGTCTTGGAGGTCTTCTAGGAATTCAAGCTTTATAAATTCTTTTTATACCTGATACCAATTCATACTATCCCCTTTGCCAAAAGTGCAGGCTGGGTATCCATAGATAGGGGGAAGAGAAACAGGTATTTCCTCCTTCGAGATTTCTATCTCAGGGCTTTTGTTCCTTTTGCGAACTGCCAGAGACCCCATATCACTTGAGGCCCATGAGATGGATACGCACTCTAGCTCGGCTTCGAGGTTCCCTGACATATTCCTAAAATAATCCCATGATAAGACAAATGTCATATTTATAAATATTTCGGCTACTCCTACCTCTGCTCAATTAGTTTCAAGGAAATGGGTAAACCTGCGACATGGCGACCTTGTGACTAGGTCACTAGGTCGCTAGGTCACATTAGTTTAAAATTTCACAAAAGGGCGACGTAGCAACTTGGTGACTTGCGACCAGGTCGCAAGGTCGCTGAGTCGCTGAGTTGCGCTGGTTTAGATCTTCACAAAAGGGAGACCTGGCGACTTAGCGACTCGTGACTGGGTCGCAAGGTTGTTGAGTCATGAAGTCACGTCACTCTAAACTTTTTTGTAATATGCGACCTAGTGACCCTATAAATTAGCGACCGAGATTGCTAGGTCACAAGGTCGCGGAGTTTCAGGGTTGTGAGGTTGCTCTAGGGCTTGGAGGATGCGCAGTGAAAAAAGTGTTAGCAATATGTCTCTTAAATCCTATCATATTGAATTGATTGTCCTTGATGGCAACTATCACATCAATCAAGGAGCAGAGGAAGCAATGTATTGTAGCAGAGGAACAGAGGCAGTAAATAGAGGTAGCAAGGTAGCTTAGAAGTAATTGCATTAAGCGGCAGAGGCTGAGGCGTTATTCCGAGGTTTACTACCCCAACTGGTTGATACACTAAATAAGTACATTCCGGGAATTGTAACCCAGGCCAGAGACCCTTATCGCATCAAAGCATATAAAGCCAGTTGAACAAGTTAACAAGAGGTTGCAAGTGCGATTGAAGTCTGGACCCGATGGGCGTATAAACTAGGATTAATAAGTGTTTGAGTTCCAGTTTTAATCGCATCGAAGAAAAACTGTGCAGCGGAGTGTTTATTAAAAGACTTGCAATTGCGAGGAAAATCCGGACCCGATGGATCAATGAACTATAATTGAAATATGGTTGAGTTCCGATAGAACACTGTTTTGAAACCGCGAGCAGGTTTACAAAGCCGGATTTCCCATATCGCACCGCCTTTCGGAGATAAGTGGTTTTTTCGAGTTGGGGAGCGATTCCATAGAACGAGTGACACGTGTCCCTGTATTACTCCACAAAACCGCTTGTCACTGCACGTCATCACGCGTTATTGTTCGACCCGGGATGCCCCGTGAAATTGTTGAGCGTCGTTGATTTGGGAAGGAGTCATCTAGGAAGATCTGCAAAATAAATGATGAAGACCTGCTGCAAGACTGATGTACAAATTGAAGAAATCTGGTGGATCTGAAGGTTGAAGCGTTCAGTATGAGAGTGGAATTTTTCTGCCAGTAGAATCTGGTGTTAAAATCAGGGGGTTGGAGCTCCCTTCCAGTATTGAATGGAGAACGAGAGAAGGTTGTAGCCTTCTACAGGTTGGTGCCTGCGTGCTGGTATAAGTCTGCGCCAGTACAAATTGTAAGACGTGTTCTTTATAATAAATATTGAAGACAGAGACGACAGCAGCGGTGGTTTTCTCCCGAATTGGGTTTCCACCTTAAATACTGGTGTTCATGTGTATTACTTGTGTGTGATGGTTTATTATGTTATTACTGCTCATGCTTACTACTTACTGAACATCTAATGAATGAATGACGCAATAATATAAGTAAAGAATTAAATGCATAAAATGTAAAATGTTTTCCAGTCAGCTATAAATACTGATTCACCCCCCCCCCCCCCTCTCAGTATTTTTCCCAACAATTGGTATCAGAGCAGGTCCTTCTGAAAAGCTTAGCCGCGAGAAGGAAGATCAATCAAGATGAGCATTCAAGATGGAATAGCATCTATCAGGCCTCCGCTCTTCAACGGAAACAATTTAATCTTCTGGAAAACAAGGATGAGATCCTATCTTCAGTCTCTGGGTGCAGATGTATGGGATATTGTTGAAGTAGGATATCAATATCCAGCCGAAGTACCTACAGATCCAACGAAAAGAAAGAATTATGAAACAAATGCAAAGGCGGTTAATGCTCTATTGGGAACTCTAACTGAATCAGAATTTGTCAAGGTCATGCATTTGAATACAGCAAAGGAAATATGGGACAAAATCATTCTAAGCTATGAAGGTGATGCAAAGGTAAAAAGTGCTAAACTCCAAACTCTCAGAATTCAATATGAGAACCTAAAAATGCATAATGAGGAGAGCATTGCTAATTTTTTTTTTACGACTTGATGATATTTTAAATCGTATGAGAAAACTGGGAGAAACAATAACCGAATCTACTTTGGCTGAGAAATTTTTAAGATCACTAACGACAAAATTTGAGTCAAAAGTTTCTGCTCTTGAAGAAAAGTAGGATCTTCAAAATATTACTGTGGTGCAACTTCATGGCATACTAACTGCATATGAAATGAGAAGAAGAGGACCATCTGAAGTCAAAGAAGTCGTCTTTAGAGCTTCTGCAAAAGGGAAATAAGTTCAAGAGATAGAAGGATCAGGATATATCTTAGAAGAAGATGAGGTAAATTTTGTAAAGAAACTCCAACTTGACACAGGATGGTTCAGAGGTAAGCTTCCTTTCAAATGTTTTTCTTGTGGAAGAGTTGGTCATTATGCTACTAAGTGTCCTCATAAAGAAACACATGAAAAGGGGAAGGAAGTAGCAAGAAGGAATAAGAATCGGTTTAGCACTAGAAAAAATTACTATACTCATGAAGACAGTGTTGGTTTATCAGACAGTGAGGAAGAATGTGAACAAGATCTTAGACTTCTCATGGAATTTGAAAAAGAGTCTAGAGAAGAAAAAGATATTTTTATGGATTCCTTAGAGAACAATGATTTTCTTGATGAAATCAATCAACTCAAAATATGCTTAGAACAAAGTAAAATATCCATAGAAACTCTGAAAAATCAGCTTGAAGAAAAGGAGAATCATAATGAGAAATTCAAATGTGAAATAGTAAGTCTAAGAAAAGAAATTGAGAAAGTAAAGACTTTGAATCTTAGATTTGCTAAAGGATCTGAAACCTTAGATGAGATTATGAAGGTACAACGTTCTCCTCTTATAAAGACAGGTCTTGGATACATCAGAGAATCTTCTCAGGCTTCAGCACCAAACTATCTAAAAGCAGCTATAGCCAGTATACAACATTCTGCCACTCAGCAAGGGAATAAAGAATATTTGTAGGTAAAGCACGACAATCTCAATTCAAAAAACACTAACAGGAATACCCTTCCAAGAAACACCAACCAACAGGTAAATTCAAGTAGAAGATTTTATGATCACAGAAATTTCTTCTTCAATGGACAATGTTTGTCATCTCACAATTTTGGTCATAAAGTTGTTCAATGTGTTGCATATAAAAGCATCATGACAAGAGAAGCAAGAAAGAAAAGGATTGATATTAGAACAAAGAAGAATACATACAACAACTTTTCTCCTCTTCAAAATGAAGTTGAATGTGCTTATTGCAATAACTTTGGTCATGAAGAATCTGAATGCAGGAGCAAAGTTCAGCCAAAAGAGTATTTTCCTTCAAGCTCCAAAGTGTGGAAAAAGAAGGAATTACAGGTTGAAAATTGTGGCATAGCGTTATTTGCAGAAGGTGAAGAAAATCAATGGTACTGTTGTACAATTCAGCCCCCCCCCCCCATTTAAATTTTGGCCAAAGTCTCCTCTTTCCCCTTTACCGCTGCCCATTCCCGCATCAGAAATACATTTAAAAAGGGCTAAAGTCCGCTTTAAAAGGTTATATAAGGCCTAGCCCCTTTTTCTTCTAGCTCCGCGCCTCCTTTCCTACATATAACCAAGCATTATCCCTTTGAGCGTTTATCGTAGATCGCATAATCACGCCATCGCACCTCACCCTCATCGCATGTCCGCCTCATCGCAAAAGCGCAGTTTCCCGTTAGCGCTACCCACCCCCCGTCGTCGCACTTTTCGTTTTTGCGATCCGCGCTCGACTGACCACGCCCATCGCATAGCGCAGAGCGCGGAATTTTGTTATTCCATCTTTCCCTCCATCGCATTTTCCCCTCTTACAATTTTGCGATATGCGCTCCGGGTCCCACCTCCTAAGCCTTTGCTCCGTTGCTTTGTTATGTATTCCCTTTGTAACTGCCCCCAAAAGTTAATCTTCAAAGTTTTCGTACCACCAGCATCCTTTTGCCGTTTTTCGTCGTTTGCCTACATGTCATCCACTTCTCCTCCATTGTTCACATATTCTGGTTATGTATCACACCTCAGTGTTTTTGTTTGAAGTCTCCACCCCGCGTCATTCCATCAACCTCTCATATCTATGCCACCGCTTCCGTTAGCCTCACTTTGTCCTCTATCCCTGTGATTAGTATTATTCAACAGGCTTTTGTTTTTGCAGGAACTTGTGGTGGGAAAAAAATTGGCGGAAAGGATCCGGAAGTCACTATGATGTGACCTCCATTAAAGAAGGGTACTTCGATCTATGGAACTCTCCAGAGAAAATCAAAAGGGGCACATTTGGGCGGATGGAAATATTAATGCAGCAATAGATTATTAATGAAGAAACAATGAATTCAGGGTCCAGCTCGAAAAAGGTTTCAAATTTAAATCCAAGAACTGAAGATCGAAAGTACCATGTACAGAAACAAGCGCCTCAAGGTTTTATTGCCACAGATCTTCCTCCTCCGGAAAAGAGCCGAATGTTTACATATTTTATTATTTATGTCTTGTATATAAGCAGATTTTCATTTTCAGCATTCATTTCCAGAAATAAATTGTAAAGTACAGTCATTTATGTTCAGTCGTTTCACAGTGTGGGTGTGAATGTTTTCCGCCATTTGATTCAAAATAAGTTATTAAATGCTTTCTATCTACCTCCTCCTCTAGAATTCTCTATCTCATCTATAAAAGCGAGAAGGAAAGGCATTGTGGGGGTTCCAGATTTCTATCAGAAAAATGTGCAGCGACAGAACTTTGGTATACATTTTGTAATATTTCTGTATGAAGGTTCAAAGCCTGTAGGGTCTCAGTGAGGAGGAGTTATAACTGTAATGAGGATTCTGGTCTTTGGTATCTCACAGTATGTAATTTCTCTTATGTGTTAATACAATATCTCTTTCATGCTATTTATCTTCTTGTATCATGTTCTAGAATGCGAGTGGCTCACTAGTTTGCAGTAAGGATTCATCTTCGTTGGTGCCCTTTCTGGAATTAGTCAAGCGCTTTAAATAGGCCTAGTCATGATATACTGTTCCATGAACATCTCTTCCATATTTTTTGCTATATTAGTTGCATGAGGAGGGTGCTTTTAAAACGCCATTGTCATATAAGGATTCATAGATTGATATGCCCTTATGTGGTTCTGTTGTGTATCTAGGTATCATTCTCATGTTAGCTAAGATCTTCTTTATGTCTCCTTACTGCACTCACTCTTGATACTTGATTTCTGTGATGTATTATTTGAACCGGCCCTCTTTACAGTAAGCGGTCTCTCAACTGTCTAATGCCTTTGTATTAGAGTTTTACATGATGTCCCTACACTGTTCTTATCTTTGTACCAGCTTCTGAGAGAGATTGGTCCCATTCAAAACTAATTTCCTTGTTCAAACAAGAGATAGTAAGTGAGTTCTTGGACTGACAACCCAAACTATATAAAGGGCTCCTTGCTATATTAAGATGTCCTAGGCACTGGTCTATGGCAACTCTAGACTGTCTCTAGGGGGGTGACAAAATCATCCACAACATCTTTCTGGCGCCAGTGCCGTGGAGCGAATTCAAGAATATCAGTTTCCCTGGGTCTCAACAAATTATTTTCACTCTCTAATCAGGTGAGCACAGAGAGTTGAAGAGTTGCATATCTCTCACCTTGGCGACTCCACTGGTCTTTATTTGATAAATTTTATTGGTAGTCCTGGCTTCTCGAAAGCCACATTTGAGGTCAGATACATCTCAGCTGAAAACACCCTACGTGTCTGACCCAGAGAAAATCATTCATAAAAGAGTTTGGAAAGAGAGGAAGCCGGTTCGTGCTGAAAACCCTGAATATTCAGTTGAAGATTATCCGCCCTCTTCTTCTCAAGAAGTTAGAATAGAAAATACCGAGTTTTACTCGGAGACTCCACGTAAAGGAAGTGCCTGGATTGAAGAAGAATCTCATCCTGCTTTCGAGGCTGAAGAAATTAAAGAGGTCACAGAAGTAGTTGCGGTTAACCGTGAGTTATTCCCATCCACACCTCAGGCTTCTGTGCAATATATTCCCATTGTTATTCATACTCCGCTTCCTCCTACTCCTCTCCCTTCATTCGTATCTCAGATTGTTGTGCAACCCCCACCTCCCCCAATGGCTAACGTTCCTGCTTTTCTATTGAACAAATATGCCCCCCTGGCCTTGCCCCAAGTGTTGAATGATATGCCACAGGATTATCTAAAGATTCTGCCGAGGTTTAATGGTGAAAATGATATTGATGCTCAGAAACATCTCGAGACCTTCTGCTCTTTTGCAGAAAACTTAAATGTTGAACATCTGGATGTGGTCTTGAGATTATTTGTGCAGTCTTTGGAGGGCGAAGCCAAAAAATGGTTTAAGACATTGGGAAATAATTTTGTGACCACCTGGGACCAAATGGAGAATACTTTTCTTAGAAAGTGGGGAGAAAAGAAAGATCATGGTCAATGTCTTACCGAGTTTAATACTATGAAGAAGAAACAGAATGAAGGGGTTTCAGAATTCATCAAAAGATTCAACAAGTTATATCTGAGCCTACCTCCTGAAATGAAGCCCCATGAAGCTGCTGCCAAGATAATTTTCATAGCAGCCTTTGATTTTGATTTCGGCTTCTCATTGAGAGAAAGGAAACCTGCCACTTTAGATGATGCACAATCAGATGCTCTAGAATTGGAAGCAAACTTTGCCTCCACCGGGAAACTAAAGGGAAAAAATGAACAAGATATTAGGAGAAGAGGCAAAGAAGAGATTTCTGCTTCTAATCAAGAAAAAGATCCAGAAAAATTGGATGAAATAAGTAAGATGATAAAGAAGATGGTCAAGCTTGAACTAGAAGCGAAAAATGCAGCTCCCAAGAATTTCTATAATGCTCCAAACAGAGGATATAATCCCCAGTATAGAAGGCCAACTCTCTAGATATTGCCGAGAGAGATAAAGGAACAACAAGACCAGGTACCACACCCGTTGTACCTGGAAGGACCAGCAGATGACTCCACTGGGGATGCAGCTTATGGATTAGAAGATTCAAATCTGGATTTTTCAAATAATGATGATATGGATTGCCCGTTGCAAGACAAAGATGAAGAAGCAGAGATTGACCATTACTGTAAGCAATTTGTTGATTTTATGGAAGCATAATTCAACGTGAAATATGATCTCAGATCTTCAAGAAAGAGGACCCGAACTCAAGAGCAAGAAGAAGAACCACCTCAAGAAGAAGCATCTGCTCAGAAGGAATCAGCCACAAAGAAAAATATGGAAAAAGGTAAGAACCCTCTAAATGTTCCCTCACAGACTAATATTCAGATTCCTTCTTCTTCAAAAATAGTCAGTCCTCTTAATGTTGAGTCAGTATCAAAAGAAGTTAAGTCTTCAGTTGAAAATAAGGAGTCAAAAGAAATTGTGATAGAAAAGCCCTCATCTGCTTTCAATTTGCAAAAAGAACTTGAGAAAATTAAGATTCCTGTCCCACTTACTGAATTATTGAAACAGCCTGTATATTAGTCTCAAGTTACTTCCTTTATGCTTCCTCCTGAAACACCAATTTCACCTGATATTTTGAATCTTCAAGAAGAAATACCCATGGTAGTCTTTGGCCCACATGTTGAGGAGATAGACTCCTCTACTCCTCCCTTTTACGTATCCCTAGTCATTCATGACCTGTTGTTACACAATTGTATGTTAGATTCTGGGGCTTCCCATAATCTTATGCCTTTGTCTGTCATGGAACAACTAGGACTGCAAATAACCAGGCCATATAAAGATTTATACTCATTTTATTCTAAAAGAGTTAAGTGCTTGGGGATGATAAAAGATTTAGTGGTCAATTTGGCCCAAATTCCAGCAAAGAGTGTGGTCATGGACATTGTGGTCGCCGATATCCCAGCCCGCTTTGGCATGCTGCTGTCAAGGTCCTGGGGTACAAAGATTGGGGGATCAATTAAATTGGATTTAACATATGCTACTGTCCCAGTCTTCGGAGGTCAAGAAAGGAGGTTATACAGGGAGACTAGATTTTTTAAAATGGTAACTAAGGCTGACTGCTCAGAGAACTCTCCAGTTTATAACAAAGAGGGAGACTTCTCATGTTTGATGTTAGAAGAAAATCAAAATTATGCTCATGAACCCCTTTTTGGTCAAATTCAAGCTGAGCAGCCAAAAGAAGATCTGGAATCAGAAATTTGGACTTTGCATTTTGATGGAGGAAACTCAAGAGAAGGTAATGGAGCTGGTGTATTGTTGATTTCTCCTACAGGAAGATGGGTGCCACTGTCCTTCAAACTAGAATATGAGGCTACCAAAAATGTAGCTAAATATGAGGCACTATTATTGGGACTGCAAACAGCCAAAAACATGGGCATCCAATGTTTAAAAGTCTTGGGAGACTCTGAGTTGGTGGTAAGACAGATAAAAAATCAATGTCAAACCAAGCATCCTCGGCTCAGAGCTTATAGAAATGAAGTATGGGACATGATAGAAATTTTCTTCTCAGCATTCAATATACAGTTCATGCCCCGGGGGTAAAATAGAATAGCAGATTCTCTTGCCGTAGCTGTCAGTACATTCCGTCCTCCTCAGAATCCACTTTTGAGATACGAAGTGGAGGTATGGTACAGACCATCCATTCCAAATAATATAAAGCACTGGTAGGTTTTCGAAGATGATGAACAGATGAAAAGATTCATGGAGACAGTGGGAGAATTCACAAATATGGAAATTGATGATAATGAGGAGGAAGAAGTTGAAAATATTGCAGAAAATAAATGGGAAGAAAAGATAGCAGGAAATAGAGTGCTGCAGTTGAAAGGAAATGTCATACCTAGAGGGCTGGTGCCTCTAGAAAGATTATTTAACAAATATGACGTTCCATTGCAGCCTAGCAAAGTAACAGAAGAAGATCAAGTGAGAGATTTGAATCTGGGTACTTATGCTGATCCCAAAATTGTAAAATTATCTAAAAGAGTCCCAGAAGATTATAAAGAAAAATATTTGAAGCTGTTTCAATCTTACAAAGATGTATTTTCTTGGTCCTATCAGGACCTAAAGACTTTTGATGTAAATATAATGCAGCATAAGATTCCATTGAGGGAAGATGCAAAGCCTTATAAGCAGAAGCTCAGACAGATCAACCCTCTGCTGCTTCCCTCTATTGAAAAAGAAATCAAGAAATTACTGAAGGCCAAGATAATTGTGCCATTGAGATACTCAGAATGGATAGCGAACCTTGTTCCTGTTCGAAAGAAGAATGGAGAAATAAGGCTGTGTGTGGATTTCAGGAATTTGAACAGAGCATCTCTCAAAGATAATTATCCACTGCCTAAGATGGACCACATCCTGCAGAAAGTAGTGGGAGCATCCAGAATGTCAATGATGGATGGTTTTTCTGGTTATAATCAAGTGGCCATTTTTCCAGAAGACCAAAAGAAAACTGCATTTACTACAACATGGGGAACCTTTATGTATGCCAGGATGCCATTCGGATTAATCAATGCAGGAGCTACTTTTCAAAGGGCAATGGATATAGCCTTTGTGGGAGAACATGACAAGTTTTTGGTGGTGTATCTTGATGATATCACTGTGTTTTCAAAGAATGATGATGAACATATTGAGCATTTAAGAAGAACTTTTGAAAAATGTAGAAGGTATGGCCTATCCCTAAACCCTCAAAAGTCCTTATTTGCATTAGATGAGGGAAAACTCTTAGGGCATATTGTAACAAAAGATGGTGTGAAAATAGACCCTAAGAGAGTCGAAGTAATAAACAGCATTCCTTTGCCCAGGAATAAGAAGGAAGTACAGGTATTTTTAGGCCAAATTAATTTTCTAAGAAGGTTTATTCCTAACTACGCCGAGATAGTTAGACATATAACTAATATGTTGAAAAAGGAGAGTGAAGTTAAATGGTCCCAGGATTCTAGAGATGCATTCACAAGGATAAAACAGGCATTCGCTGAAGCTCCTGTGTTAGCTGGACCTGATTACAAAAAGCCATTTATGATATTCTCATTTGCTTCACCCCATACAATTGCTGGAGTATTACTGCAGAAAAATGAGGAGGGATATGAACAACCTATAGCTTTTTTCAGTCAAGTTCTTTATGATGCTGAATTAAAATATAATATATTGGAGAAGCATGCATATGCCTTGGTAAAGTCCCTTAAAGCCTTTAGAGTATATGTTTTGCAATCTCATATTACTGCATATGTCCCCACAGCTGCTGTCAAAGACATTCTGGTTCAGGGAGATAGCGAAGGTAGAAGAGGAAGATGGATTGCAAAAATCTAGGAGTATGATTTGGATATAAGGCCTACTAAGTTGATTAAAGGACAGGGACTTGCTAAGATGTTATCTGAATCAAACCACCAAGCTTTTGGCATTAATCTATCCATGATAGCAAATGAAGAATCAGAAAAAGAAGAGGAGCAGCAAGGACTAGAGATGGCTACTCAAAAGATACATATGAAATATCTAACTAGTCCTTGGTATAAAGAAATAGTTGAGTATCTTTTAACACTTAGCTGTCCTCCAAGTTGTGATAAAATAAAATATAGGGCTGTAAGGATGAAATCACAGAAATATGTAATTGCCAATGGACAGCTCTATTGGAGAGACCCTCTAGGTATATTATTGTTATGCCTCACAGAAGATGAAGTGCAGAAAGTACTGACAGAATTTCATGGAGGAATTTGTGGGGGGCATTACAGTTGGAGGGCTACAACACATAAAATCTTGAGGGCTGGTTTTTACCGGCCAAAACTGTACTCAGATACTTCTACTCGGGTCAGAGCATGTGACAAGTGCCAAAGATTTGCAGAAAGACAGAAATTAGCAGCCTTGCCCTTGATTCCCATCCATGTGAATGAACCATTTCAGAAATGGGGATTAGACTTCATAGGAGAAATACATCCCCCATCAAGTGGCCAACATAAATGGATACTAACAGCCACGGATTATTTTACGAAATGGGTGGAAGCAATGCCTACAAGAAATGCTACAGATGCTGTGATCATGAGATTTATAGAGGAAAATATCATATCTAGGTTCGGCTGCCCTGCTAGAATTGTAACTGACAATGCGCAGGCTTTCAGGTCTGCCAGGTTTGTAAAGTTTTGTCAAAGGTATAACATTACATTGACTCACTCCACAGCTTACTATCCCCAGGGGAATGGCTTAGCTGAGTCGTCCAATAAAACCATGGTAAGGGCTCTGAAGAAAACAATAAGTGAAAATCAGAAAAACTGGGACTCTCAATTGAAGTTTGCTCTATGGGAAAATAGGATAACCAGCAAAAGAGCAACAGGGAAGTCACCCTATGAGCTGGTGTATGGGCGAGCTGCTGTGTTTCCTCTGCAATTGGCATTACTAGTGGCACGTTTTATGCAAGAGAATCAGGAAGAACCAGATGACATGATCAGAAGAATTAATCATCTGGTAGAACTGGAAGAAACGCACCACCAGGTGAATGAGAGACTGATAGAGTATCAGGAAAAAATGAAGGATATTTTTGATCGCCGTGCAAAAGGTAGGAATTTCCAAGTGGGAGACCTGGTTCTCAGGTGGGATGTTTGCAGAGCAGAAAAGGGCAAGCATGCCAAGTTTGACCCGCTGTGGTTTAGTCCATTCAAAATAGTGAACCTAGGGAGAAATAACACTTTCATGTTAGAAAATCTACACGGTGATCTGCTGGACGCCCCTGTGAATGGACAATTCCTTAAACACTACTTTCAGTACTGACTCAGGCAGACCAGGCTTGATGTATTTTATGTATATAATGTATGCAAGTGTGATTTCAATTTTGAAATGTAAATAATATAAATAAGCGGATAATTTTTTGCAAAGGGATCGTAGAATGAAATTCACATACAAGGGGGTCTGAGGTCTGCGAGTTCTCGGCATGCCCGAGGACGAGCCTGCCGTCCCCAGATGGAGCTGATGTTGTACAAGTCAGCCCCTCTATTCAAATTTCGGCCATAGCCTCCTCTTTTCCCTTTACTGCTGCCCTTTCCCGCATCAGAAATACATTTTAAAAAGGGCTAAAAGTCCGCTTTGAAAAGGTTATATAAGGCCTAGCCCCTTTTTCTTCTAGCTCCGCACCTCCTTTCTTACATATAACCAAGCGTTATCCCTTTGAGCGTTTATCGCAGATCGAATAATCGCGCCATCGCACCTCACCCTCATCGCATGTCCACCTCATCGCAAAAGCGCAGTTTCCCGTTAGCGCTACCCACCCCCCGTCGTCGCACTTTTCGTTTTTGCGATCCGCGCTCGACTGACCACGCCCATCGCATAGCGTAGAGCGCGGAATTTTGTTATTCCATATTTACCTCCATCGCATTTTCCCCTCTTGCGATTTTGCGATATGCGCTCCGAGTCCCACCTCCTAAGCCTTTGCTCCGTTGCTTTGTTATGTATTCCCTTTGTAATTGCCCCCAAAAGTTAATCTTCAAAGTTTTCGTACCACCAGCATCCTTCCGCCGTTTTTCGTCGTTTGCCTACATGTCATTCACTTCTCCTCCATTGTTCACATATTCCGGTTATGTATCACACCTCAGCGTTTTTGTTTGAAGTCTCCACCCCGCGTCATTCCATCAGCCTCTCATATCTATGCCACCGCTTTCGTTAGCCTCACTTTGTCCTCTATCCCTGTGATTAGTTTTATTCAACAGGCTTTTGTTTTTGCAGGAACTTGTGGTGGGAACAAAATTGGCGGAAAGGATCTGGAAGTCACTATGATGTGACCTCCATTAAAGAAGGGTACTTAGATCTATGGAACTCTCCAGAGAAAAATTTGGGTATGCATTTGGAAGTGATGAATATTAATGCAAATAATAGACTACAACAAAGAAAGTCAAATGACCTGTGGTCCAAAGACGAAAAAGGTTTCAAATTTAAATCCAACAATTGAAGATCGAAGTACCAAATACTGCAAGCTGGTGCGCCCAAGGTTTTATTTCACAGCTCCTCTCCGTAAAAGAGCCGAATGTTTACATATTTTATTATTTATGTCTTGTATATAAGCAGATTTTCATTTTCAGCATTCATTTCAATAAATTGTAAAGTACAAATACTATGTTCACCGTTTAGCAGTGTGAAGGTTAATGTTTTCCAAAAAGATTTGATTCAAAAGTCATTAAACGTTTTCTATCTACCTCCTCTAGAATTCTCATCTCATCTATAAAGCAGAAGGAAAGCACTGTGGGTTCCATTTCTAATTTAAAATGTGCAACACAGACTTGGTAAATTTTGTAATACTGTATGAAGGTTCAGAGCTCGTAGGGTCTCAGTGAGGAGGAGTTATAACTGTATTGAGGATTCTAGTCTTTGGTATCTCACAGTATGTAATTTCTCTTATGTGTTAATACAATATCTCTTTCATGCTATTTATCTTCTTGTATCATGTTCTAGAATGCGAGTGGCTCACTGGTTTGCAGTAAGGATTCATCCTTGTTGGTGCCCTTTCTGGAATTAGTCAAGCGCTTTAAATAGGCCTGGTCATGATATACTGTTCCATGATCATCTCTTCCATATTTTCTGCTATATTAGTTGCATGAGGAAGGTGCTTTTAAAACGCCATTGTCATATAAGGATTCATAGATTGATATGCCCTTATGTGGTTCTGTTGTGTATCTGGGTATCAGTCTCATGTTAGCTAATATCTTCTTTATGTCTCCTCACCACACTCACCTCCTGATATTTGATTTCTGTGATATATTATTTGAACTGGCCCTCTTTACAGTAAGATGTCTCTAAATTGTCTGATGCCTTTGTATTGGAGTTTTACATGATGTCCCTACACTGTTCTTATCTTTGTATCAGCTTCTGGGAGAGATTGGTCCCATTCAAAACTAATTTCCTTGTTAAAACAAGAGATAGTAAGTGAGTTCTTGGACTGACAACCCAAACTATATATAGGGCTCCTTGCTATATTAAGATGTCCTAGGCACTGGTCTATAGCAACTCTATACTGTCTCTAGGAGGGTGACAAAATCATCCACAACATCTTTCTGGCACCGTTGCCGGGGAATCGAATTCAAAGAATATCAGTTTCC
The DNA here is from genome assembly GCA_034641835.2 of Pinus albicaulis. Classification (NCBI taxonomy): domain Eukaryota; kingdom Viridiplantae; phylum Streptophyta; class Pinopsida; order Pinales; family Pinaceae; genus Pinus; species Pinus albicaulis. The sequence goes on from CM076581.1 coordinate 196,786,933, forward strand.
CTGGGTCTTGACAAATTGTTTTCACTCTCTAATCAGGTGAGCACAGAGAGTTGAAGAGTTGCATATCTCTCACCTTGGCGACTCCACTGGTCTTTATTTGATAAATTTTATTGGTAGTCCTGGCTCCTCGTAGGCCGCATTTTAGGTCAGATACATCTCAGCTGAAAACACCCTACGTGTCTGACCCAGAGGAAATCATTCATAAAAGAGTTTGGAAAGAGAGGAAGTCGGTTCGTGCTGAAAACCCTGAATATTCCGTTGAAGATTATCCGCCCTCTTCTTCTCAGGAAGTTAGAACAGAAAATCTCGAGTTTTATTCAGAAACTCCACGTAGAGGAAGTGCCTGGATTGAAGAAGATTCTCATCCTGCTCTCGAGGCTGAAGAAATTAAAGAGGTCACAGAAGTAGTTGCTGTTAACTGTGAGTTATTTCCATCCACACCTCAAGCTTCTGTGCAATATATTCCCATTGTTATTCATACTCCACTTCCTCCTACTCCTCTCCCTTCATTTGTTTCTCAGACCTCTGTACAACCCCCACCTCCTCCAATGGCCAATGTTCCAGCTTTTCTATTGAATAAATATGCTCCACTGGCCTTGCCCCTAGTGCTGAATGATATGCCACAGGATTACTTGAAGATTCTGCCGAGATTTAATGGTGAAAATGATATTGATGCTTAGAAACATCTTGAGACCTTCTGCTCTTTTGCAGAGAACTTGAATGTTGAACATTTGGATGTGGTCTTGAGATTATTTGTGCAGTCTTTGGAAGGGGAAGCCAGAAAATGGTTTAAGACATTGGGAAATAATTCTGTGACCACCTGGGACCAAATGGACATTTTCTTAGAAAAGGGGAGAAAAGAAAGACCACAAGTCATCGTCTCAACGAATTTAATACCATGAATAAGAAGTTTCTTAAATGAAGGAGCATCGAGTTCATCATGTATCCGCCAAGTTATATCTCGAGCCTCGCCTCCAATGGGGAAGCCCCAGATAGCGCGCCAAGACACTCTTTTCACAACAAATTCCCTTTTGATTTTGATAAACAACCATCGAGAAGAAGTGGAAACCTGCCACTTTAGATGATGCACAATCAGATGCTCTAGAATTAGAAGCGAACTTTGCCTCTACCGGGAAACTAAAGGGAAAAACTGAACAAGATATTAGGAGAAGAGGCAAAGAAGAGATTTCTGCTTCTAGTCAAGAAAAAGATCCAGAGAAATTGGATGAAATAAGTAAGATGATAAAGAAGATGGTCAAGCTCGAACTGGAAGCTAAAAATGCACCTCCCAAGAATTTCTATAATGCTCCAAACAGAGGATATAATCCCCAGCATAGAAGACCAGCTCTCCAGATATTGCCGAGAGAGACAAAAGAACAACAAGACCAGGTACCTCATCCCTTATACCTGGAAGGACCAGCAGATGACTCCACTGGGGATGCGGCTTATGGGTTAGAAGATTCAAATATGGCTTTTTCAAATAATGATGATATGGATTGCCCGTTGCAAGACGAAGACGAAGAAGCAGAGATCGACCATTACTGTAAGCAATTTGCTGATTTTATGGAAGCGCAATTCAACGTAAAATATGATCTTAGATCTTCAAGAAAGAGGACCCGAACTCAAGAGAAAGAAGAAGAACCACCTCAAGAAGAAGCATCTACTCGGAAGGAATCAGCCACAAAGAAAAGTATGGAAAAAGGTAAGAACCCTCTAAGTGTTCCCTCACAGTCTAATATTCAGATTCCTTCTTCTTCAAAAATAATCAGTCCTCCTAATGTTGAGTCAGTATCAAAAGAAGTCAAGTCTTCAGTTGAAAATAAGGAGTCAAAATAAATTGTGATAGAAAAGCCCTCATCTGCTTTCAATTTGCAAAAAGAACTTGAGAAAATTAAGATTCCTGTCCCACTGACTGAATTGTTGAAACAGCCTGTATATCAGTCTCAAGTCACTTCCTTTATGCTTCCTCCTGAAACACCAATTACACCCGATATTCTAAACCTTCAAGAAGAAAGACCCATGGTAGTCTTTGGCCCACATGTCGAGGAGATAGACTCCTCGACTCCTCCCTTTTATGTATCCCTAGTCATTCATGACCTGCTGTTACACAATTGTATGTTAGATTTTGGGGCTTCCCATAATCTTATGCCTTTGTCTTTCATGGAACAACTAAGGCTACAAATAACCAGGCCATATAAAGATTTATACTCATTTGAATCTAAAAGGGTTAAGTGCTTGGGGATGATAAAAGATTTAGTGGTCAATTTGGCCCAAATTCCAGCAAAGAGTGTGGTCATGGACATTTTGGTCGCTGACATCCCAGCTCACTTTGGCATGCTGCTGTCAAGGTCCTGGGGTACCAAGATTGTAGGATCAATTAAATTGGATTTAACATATGCTACTTTCCCAGTCTTTGGGGGTCAAGAAAGGAGGTTGTACAGGGAGACTAGATTCGTTAAAATGGTAACTAAGGCTGACTGCTCAGAAAAATCTCCAGTTTATAACAAAGAGGGAGACTTCTCATGTTTGATGTTAGAAGAAAATCAAAATTATGCTCATGAGCCCCTTTGTGGTCAAATTCGAGCTGAGCAACCTAAAAGAGATTAGGAATCAGAAATTTGGACTTTGCGTTTTGATGGAGCAAACTCAAGAGAAGGTAATGGAGCTGGGGTATTATTGATTTCTCCTATAGGAAATTGGGTGCCTCTGTCTTTTAAATTAGAGTATGAGGCCACAAATAACGTAGCCGAATACGAAGCATTATTATTGGGACTACAAACAGCCAAAAACATGGGCATCCAATGTTTAAAGGTCTTGGGAGACTCTGAGCTGGTAGTGAGACAGATAAAAAATCAATGCCAAACCAAACATCCTTGGCTCAGAGCCTATAGAAACGAAGTATGGGACATGATAGAAAATTTCTTCTCAGCATTTAATATACAGTTCATGCCTTGGGAGAAAAACAGAATAGCAGATTCTCTTGCTGTAGCTGCCAGTACATTTCGTCCTCCTCAAAATCCACTTTTAAGATATCAAGTGGAGGTACGGTACAGACCATCCATTCCAGATAATATAAAGCATTGGCAGGTGTTTGAAGATGATGAACAAATGAAGAGATTCATGGAGACAGTAGGAGAATTCACAAATATGGAAATTGATGATAATGAGGAGGAAGAAGTTGAAAATATTGCAGAAAACAGATGGGAAGAAAAGATAGTAGGAAATAGAGTGCTACAGCTGAAAGGAAACGTTATACCTAGAGGGCTGGTGCCTCTAGAAATATTATTTAACAAATATGATATTCCATTGCAGCCTAGCAAAGTAACAGAAGAAGATCAAGTGGGAGATTTGAACCTGGGTACTTCCACTGATCCCAAAATTGTCAAATTATCTAAGAGAGTCCCAGAAGATTATAAAGAAAAATATTTGAAGTTATTTCAATCTTATAAAGATGTATTTTCTTGGTCCTATCAGGACCTAAAGAATTTTGATGTAAATATAATGCAGCATAAGATTCCACTGAGGGAAGACGCGAAGCCTTATAAGTAGAAGCTCAGAAAGATCAATCCTCTACTTCTTCCCTCTATTGAAAAAGAAATCAAGAAATTACTGAAGGCCAAGATAATTGTGCCATTGAGATACTCGGAATGGATAGCAAACCTTGTTCCTGTTCGAAAAAAGAATGGAGAAATAAGGTTGTGTGTGTATTTCAGGAATTTGAATAGAGCATCTCTCAAAGATAATTATCCACTGCCTAAGATGGACCACATCCTGCAGAAAGTAGTGGGAGCATCCAGAATGTCAATGATGGATGGTTTTTCTGGTTATAATCAAGTGGTCGTTTTTCCAGAAGACCAGAAGAAAACTGCATTTACTACACCATGGGGAACCTTTATGTATGCCAGGATGCCATTCGGATTAATCAATGCAGGAGCTACTTTTCAAAGGGCAATGGATATAGCCTTTGTGGGAGAACATGACAAGTTTTTGGTGGTGTATCTTGATGATATCACTGTGTTTTCAAAGAATGATGATGAACATATTGAGCATTTAAGAAGAACTTTTGAAAAATGTAGAAGGTGTGGCCTATCCATAAACCCTCAAAAGTTCTTATTTGCATTAGATGAGGGAAAACCTCAGTTTCTGGTAGGGAGACTCACTCCTCCGCAGAGGATTCAAGTTAGTCCTCAACTGGGTCCGCACACTGACTCTTCTTCTAGTCCTTTGGGTTCTCTTTCTTTTCCTGCCTCCGATTCTCCCCCTGATACCTTCACTATGTCTGGTGCAGGACCTAATGCTGGTGGTAACCTCGGCCCTCCTGTCGGAAATACCACTAGTGGGACCGCCACAGACACTACCCTAGCAACACCCTTTCTCCCTTTCATGGCAGGCCTCACCCTCCCAAATTTCGACTAGTTGATAAACGACCCTATACACCATGATGCTAAGTGGCCTGCTATACCAACTAAGCTCCCTTCAGACATCTATAAGTTTGAAGGTCTTGCTGGAGAAGATCCTTCAAATCATATTCAATCTTTCCACATGTGGTGTTCGTCTAATTCCATTATCGATGACTCTGTTCGTCTTCGGTTGTTCCAACGAACGCTTACAGGTGAAGCTTCTAAGTGGTATGTTGATCACGTCCCTTCCTCTCATACCACCTTTGCGACTTTGGCCCAGGATTTTTTGTCTTATTTCCAGCTTCCCCTTTGTTATGACACTGTTACTGAGCTCTTGACCTCTTTCCATCAGTCGTCTACGACCCGCCTATCCGAACATGTTCAGGAATGGCGGAGAAGAAGGAGCTTATGTTGAGCCCCTACTTTCAAAGACCGTGTCTACATGGACTGGTTCCTTAGGACTCTCTTGCCACTGATTGAGAAATATGTCGCATCGAAATTTCCTCAAACCGAAGAAGCCGCTCTCCAAATTGCGTTAAAATATGACCTGATCTACGCTCAGTCATGTTATGTTTATACCATCCTACCTGATCTTCCAAGACCTGGTGGTGCCAATTCACCAGGGGCATCTCACGCCACCGATGATATCGTTGGAGCTTTCTTTATTCCGTATGCTCAACCTCTCATGGGCTATGGTTTCTCTCAGGGAGGGGCCAGCTCGTCCGACACTTTCCCCCCTCCCAGTAGCACGTATCCAGGATACGGCATGCCTCATCTTTTTTCCCAACCTTCTATTTACCACACTGCTACCCAACCTCCTTATTATCCATATCCACAGCCTGGTGCTTGTTGTAGGTCAATTTTGGCACCATTCCTAATGACCTAGTTAATCGGGCAGCATCTCTAGGACTGATGATCAAATGGTCTATCATTCCCTATCATCTCAGTTGCTATATGCCCTAAGACAGGAAACATTCATGAATCAAACAAGATTTTCATCAAAGCAAGGATTTTCCATGGTTTGAAGCTTATTATTAAACATGTGGGAGCTCACCAACGCATGATATAAAGGGCCTAAGTGCGTTTCATATGCAGGTAGATCCATTCTGGGCTGCTCTGCAAAGCACTTCCGGACATTCAAAGGTGCGTTGGTCACATTGGGAGCGAAATTCTCATTGTTCTAGAATCTCCACTTGGCCAGTGTCTTCTAGAAGGGTTCACATGTGTCATGCTTCGGATCCAAGTGTCCATTTGACATCTACATGACTGGAAAACATGTCTTGCCTATTTTTGGAATGAAATTTATCGAAAAACAACCTACAGTTCATCTATAAATTGAACACAAAGCTAAGTGTTCAAGGAGGAAGAATTTGAGTAGAGAAATGCTGGAGAATTTTTAGTAGAGAGTTTGATTTGTGGAGTTGCTGGTGGAGAGACTTATGCTGTGATGAGACTAAGGAACTCTGCTGGAAGGTCATGATGAATCAGTCACTAGGTTGTAACCTCTCCTTCTATCATCAATAAAGAGTACTTCTTGTTTTTCCCTACATGCATCCATGTTTACTTTGATTTTCCATGTTGTAAAATATTATTTGATGAATGTAGTTTATGCTTAACTGATTTGGCTAATTAACTTGAATAGATATCTAGATTATTGTATCTTCTGCTGTTTCAGTGCTCTTTCTTGCAGGAAGCATTCAACTATTTGAAACTGCTTGAAGTTGAGGCTGTAGTGGAAGTGACAGAAAGGAGCCATTTGGAAGCGACTGAAACAAGTAAGCATACAATCCTCTCTGTATATCTGTTCTGAGTTAGGAAAAAGTGTAGTGCAGTCTTTCACCTGTTGTTCTAGACTAGACACCAGTCTAGGGAAGCGTAGTTTATCCGTAGATTACAATTCTGGCCCAACAAAATGGCGACTCCGCTGGGGATAATTTCTCTTGAATCTAGGTGTTTTAGTCTCTGATCTAATTTCTAAATCCACCCAGTAGTTATTTCACATAAAGATTAGACATTTTCAGAGATTAATTTGCAAATTTAGTGAGCCAAAAGGTAGCTTTTTCTTTGTTACTATGCTCAATGCACCCTTGGTCAGGGCACAGTGCTTTGCAGAGCACTGTCTCCCTTGTCAGCCTGCGTTGCAGAGCACTGTCTCCCTTCAGAGACTACGTTGGCTCCTAAAAGGAACAAATCCCCTTGAATCTGACTTTGTATTTTGCTTCAGTTCTGTTTGCTGACTTGTTTTGAAAATTTTAATGCTCTATTTGACCAGTAGCTCTATATATTTCTTCTCCTTTGACTGAAAATTTGTTCAATGTTGTTTTAAAAAGTTTTTCATTATCATTGACAAGTTGATTTCAAAGTAATTTTTATGGTCGCATTAAGAATCGTTTGCTTTTGAAATAGGAAATTGTCGTAAAGTCTTCATTTCCTTGATAGGAGAAATTGTTGTTGAAATATTCATTTTTCCTTCAAAAGGGAAATTGTTGTTTGTATTCTTCGTTTCTCGAAAGTAAAAAGCATTTCGATTA